>JAHDVE020012267.1:0-15697 GCA_022606495.2 Halesus radiatus | reverse complement strand
GATAGTTCGTTTCTGCAGAGTCAAGGATGTTTTTATGTATTTTGGGACTCCGAACTAGAGGTGGCTTTCAAATTCACAACTGTGGTAGTACAAAATAGAAGTGAAAGGAACCCACTGTAGCCACTGACTTACCTTTTGTTTCTATCCCCGAGAGAGCCAATGAAAATACACTATTTATACGAGCTCTGTCTCTCTTGCACTACCTACATTATGTATCACCAATTCATTTCATTGTGATGATGATGAAATATTTTTTGCAGGTATATGAAATTTAAGGTCAAATCGGTCAGGCTTTTGAATCACGAAACACGCCCGCGTCGCATTTCTTGTTGTCTTCTTTATTTTATGTTTTAGACTATTTATGGAATACATAATTGACTAAAAAACAAAAGTACAAATAATAATATAAACTTTTCAATAACGGGCTTAATAAGTGCGCATAAATAACATATTTAGAAATTGGATGACGGGAATTTATTTAGTAGTAACTATTGATAAATTGGTAAAAATTAATTAAAAAATTAATCTTTCAGAAAATATTTAGGTTAATGGGTTAGTAATAGTTATTATGTTTACTCTCCTTGTGCCGATAAATTAGATTTCGTTCCAGGAATTCTTACTAAATCGAATGGGAATTCTACGAAAACAGGCGGTTGAACCGAATCACATAATGCTACAGTAACAACACCGGAACGGTACCCAATCACACAGGCCAAAATGCCAAAACAATGTACATCGTAAACAAAGCAATCGTGAAACTATAATTTATTTTTATTGATTTTTGGATTATTTGCGAATCCATCGCTTGGCGCTTTATAAAGTAATAATATAATTAATAATTTATAGTGGAGAAAATACAAACACACATATATATATAATCAAACAAAAGATTTTGGTCTGAATCAAAACAAAAGGTACACATTTTTCCAAAACTTACACAATAACACTAATCCAAACATAACGTATTAGTTACCATTTACATTAAATATCATCCGTTTTTTTTAACCTATTAAAATAACAAATACGCAGCACTGCAGATACAACACAGGGTCTCCTAGTGAGGTGTTCACGAAATATATGAACCATTTACAGTACCCATCATACCAAGTGATATTATTTGTATGAAATGCAACAAATTCGTCTAAAAAATCACAATCATATCTAATTATTTGTATTATCTTTGCTAGAGAAAAGGACTTAATATTCCGTGGACAGCCAGGTGTACTAATATATCTATTCTGGGAGAGCTACGCATCGTCAATTAATAGCCTATCAAATGTTTGCCTAAAGTGTATCCTAAGATACTTTGGATATGTTAATCACCAAACTAAGAACTTACACCTGGAAAAACTCATGATCACTGTCAAAGTAGAAGGCAGGAGTTTGTCTTGAATTTCCATACGCGGTTTGCCACAAATGTCTTCCATCGTGTTGGAGACGCGGCAATCCATGCGAGAGTGATTGTAAAATTTACACCAGTTGGTTGTGAAACTGAGTTTGTTACCTTTGTCATGAGTTGCGATAATAACAAAGCTCCTGATAGTTCTAGCCTAGGTGATGGCACTGTTTTGAGAGGCGCCACTCTTGAGCGTGCGCACAGCAGTCTGCAGATCCAGATGCCGTTCTCCAGATTTCGCATATACCATAGATACATGTTCCATATGCGCGTTCAGATTAATCGCAGAATCCATGTAATTCCGAACGATCCTTGATTGTTGGTATATGTCTAGGTATTGAAAGTTGATTGATGTCTTTCAACTGGTGTTGAAAGTTTTGCCATGATTGTTGAATATAAATCGAAACCTCTGAGTCCCAATAGATTTTCAATTGCCAAAATTACTAAATGATTAATTTTGCAGTGATATTTACTAGGGCAACAAGTACAAGGGGGTCAAATACTTCTGCGATTTGTGAAAGTAGATGTCTTTTAGTAATGGATGATTTTAAGTTGATGCAGCATTTTGAAATTTAAGTGTATCACCAATTGAGTTCTACATAGGACCAAGTTATTTTGAATCATCAGATTTTCCCAATAATAAAGAGTTGATGGACCGATTGATAGAATTTTCTGCCGAGATGAGCCTGAAATTATTGGATTTCCACTTTCGTAGATTCATACAAGCAGATTTTAATATAGAATCTATAGTATACTTGAGTTGCGGCATTGTTTCATAGTCATTACTTCTTGTAATTAGGTCGTCAAGGTAAAATTCATACTTGATGCTCCTGCTTGCTTTCGGATCGGATTTTTAAGCATCGAGCGCAAGCTGCTACAGACATCTCGTTGCAAGATATAGCGCTGATGCCGTACCATAAGTGACAGTGTTTGGACTGAAATGGGAAAGTTTATTTGAACAAGGTTCATTGTAGATCGTGATGTTTGGGTGTTATTAAAATCTGGCGATACATTTTTTCAATGTTAGCAGATGTGAAATATTTACGAGTGTGAGTTCTGAAACGAATGATTATTGAGAGTAAATCATCAACGGTTGGTCCAACTATGAGGATGTCGTTCAGAGACAACCCTGAGGTTGTTTTTGCAAATCCATCAAATAATACTCTGAGTTTAATTGTTTCACTGGATTCACGAAGGACTGAATGATGAGGTAAAAAGATTTGATATTGATTCGATCAAATATTGCTTTTAATAGAGATTTCAGAAATACGAATTAGTTCAATATATTATTTCATGAATTCTGAATATTGCATTTGTAATGGAAGTGATTATGAGAGCTTTCGCTCGACGGTGAGCCATCGTTTTGTACTGGTATTTGTGGACTTCTTTTGAGTGGACCCTCTTCAATTCTTGTGTGCTTTTTAATAAAGTGTGATTCTGCTGCCTTTTCTTTTTAATGCTGTAGTCGATGAGAAAGCTTTTCTTCTAAATGCTAGAATTTAGCCATTAAATCATTAAGGGCGTTGTTGTCTTGAATAGTAAATGCCTTTTTCAGTTGGTGTTTGAGTATGCGAAATTACTCATCCGAATTCAGTTCGTTGAAGGTACATTCCCGTGATGTTTGTTATTTTATGACCTAAAAAACTCCAGAACATGTCACAGCCAAGAAGAATGTCGACTGACGCGGGTTGATTGTGGGCCGGGTTTGCTAGCTTCATTCCCGATGGAAGCGTAGCCACCGCCTTGTTGGTGATTTGGGTTACTGGAATGTTGCTGAATGTTAAAGGTTAGTGGAGTGATCTCATTTACACATGCATTATATTTGTTTTACGAAATGGTTTTTGATTCTAGACGAAATTGTTATATTAATTTTGAATTGACTTTTGATTGTGGTTATTCCAACGATTGTTAGACTTTGTTAGCTGAACAACTAATTGTGTATCTAACCTTTTAGTAATGTAGTTAGTTTGACCTGCAAAGTCGAGCAATGCACGCGCTTGGATTAGATGTCCTTGCAGATTTTGTACATTCAGAATGACGGTTAATAAAAATGCATGTACGAGTATGTCCGTTGTAATTGTTGTCGCTGATATTGATGGGCTTTCTTCCGATTGTAATGTTTTTTTGTTAAATGTTTTACAAAGTGAAGTACTCTTGAATTGAGAGAATATCCAAGACCTCAAGAGTTATAACAGAAGTTGAACCTTTCAGCTGAATTGATTTTGTCTTGAACAGTCTTTATATGAAATTGTGGACATTGGTATAAGGAACGATTTTCCTTGCATAATTTAAAACAATTATTTTGCGTTGTTAAAAATGTAAGATCAGATTTTTTTGTTATAATTTTCAGATTTATATGGTGTTAAACATGAATTTGAGATTGATTGAAGTAATTGATATTAATCTGTTAAAAATTAAACATTTGTTTCCATTGAATGCACATGATTGTTCGATTCTAACATAGGAATTTTCTCCCATCTCGAGCTATTACCTAGTCAAGCTTTTTCGTCAAATAATAAATAAGTAAATCATCCCAGTGCTCTGTAGACAGATTAATTGATTTGAGTTTCATTGAAAGATTGACGTTTAATTGTTGCAATATCGAATATTGCTTGAATGTGATTTTAAATGATAAAGCGTTTATTACTGTATCTATCACAAAATAACTTCCATGCAATTGAATACGTGTTTGAGGTTATTCTTAGAGCTGTTAATAATCGTGCTGCTTCTCCGATTCATGATGATTGGAGATAATGAAATCACTGAATTATGGATAATTCACGGTTAAAGTTTTGAATGTTTCTTCAAAATAAGTCCACTCAGATAGTATACCAGAAAATGAGGGTAGCTTTAAAATTTGTAATTGTATTTTGGAATTGACGCTGAAATTGTTAAAATTTGATGGATTTAATGTTTCTGGCTTTGACATACTCGTCAGACGTGTTTGTGCCGTGGTGATTACTTTGAAATACAAGGTTTTAAAGCGGTCGATTTCATCATTTTAATCATGGTCACTGCTGTCAACATCAAACATATCGATTTTGAGTTGAATATGAAGAAAATAATCATGAAGAGGTTTAATTTTAGCAATTCGAGCTTGTAACATTTTAAAACCAATTTCCTTTTCATCTACAATGAGTTGAAATCTCGTAATTTGTGATTTTATTTTATCCCTTTTTGCGGTCAGTCTTAAAGTCGTCCGTCATTTGAGAATTGAAAACACAAGTTCTATGCAGGAGTTGGTATTAGAAAAGAGGGATTCGGCTTAACTTTGGTCTTGATGAGCTGGCGGTGATGATGACTGCTGTTGCAATCCGGCTCGAAGGACCATGAATGATTCACTTCCTGCTATTTGGAGGATAGGAGTCCGGTTGTAAGTCGTCTTTCTTGTTTGAACTCTTTTGGCTCCAGTTTAGTGAAGATCCGCGTAGATGCGGTGATATGATAATGGTATTGGTAGATGCAATTTGGTTGTCCAGTAAAACAATTATGTTTTAAAACTTTTTTAATTATGATTGTAGCCGACGTGATCATCGATTGTTCATAATCATGATTCTTTCTAATTTTGCGACATTATGTTATCTTCGTAATTTATATTGTACCATTAGCTTATTATCTCTTGCCATTGTATCTTATGTAAGATTTTTAACATTTGTTTCATCTCATAGTGTTATCGACGTGATGGAACCACACGGGAATTTCCATAATAGATTGACTCCGCGGGAGCCCAGTACCGTGTGGCAGACTTTCCTATCACTTCGATAACACATCCGACCCCGCGACAGCACGATACCGTGTTGCGGGTTTTTGACAATGCAACTAACCCCGTGGCAGCACAATACCGTGCACGGACCCCTTATTTACATGTCTGCCTCAGCAGCGCCCCTGGTGTTGAAAACTTGTATCACTTTGTAATGATATAAAAATGAACATTTCTGAAAATAAACCCAATCCCCTCCAATACCCACCGGCGCGAACAACCAAGTCGTGAGTTAAATCAGCCCCCACGGGCCCACCCAATCAGGCAGGTAAATCCGTCAGCTTCTCTGGCTGAATACCCCCCTCTTCGCCCTACCAACCAATCCATCCCTAACCGCCCAGTCCCTAACCCCCCTCGCAAGTGGCCTGAACCCCACTTTTACAAGCCCCGCTTCTCTCACCAGGAGAAGAAGGCTCATACCAGCCAATCCTCCAGCCAGCAATACCGGCTGGAGAGAGAACCGGAAGCCGACCAAGCTTCTCAGGGCACTTCCACTGCCCAGTTCCCTCCTCCCCCCCTGACCCTGTCCACATTAAAGCGCTCATAGAAAAAGCGACCGAGCTCCAATTCACAATCCAGCATGCCACCGCGGCCCTGGCAACTATCCAAGCGTATCTAAGTGCTCATAATGTCTAGACACCATCCAAAAATTGTCAACTTGCAGACAGCTTATTGGAACGCCAACGGGTCTGTCAACTCACATCGTGACGAGATAATTGAATTCCTGCACGAACACAGGATCGAGGTATTTTTAATCAACGAAACGTGGCTAAAACCATCACGTAATTTCAGGTTACCCAATTATATCACCTACCGTGATGACAGACTCGGCAATAGAGGAGGCGGAACCGCCGTCCTAGTAAAAAACAATATTGATCACCGTCTAGCACATTCTTTCTCCAATAAAAATATCGAATCCACCTCGGTAATAATAAACACTTCTTCAGGACCTCTTAAACTCATTTCCGTTTACGTGCCACCAAATCGCCAATTAATTCCCTCAGAAATAGACAAACTGCTAGAAGAAGATGTCCCTACCATAATAGCCGGGGACATGAACGCCAAACACGGATCGTGGCATAGCCTTCAAAATAACACAAAAGGGAACGTACTCGCAAAGTACGCGAGTACGAACTCCATCGTTGTCGACGCGCCCGATAGACCCACGCTGAATCATCACAACGGCAGGCCGGATGTGATCGATATCATCGTTCTTAAAAATACAAGCCACCTACACTCCCTCAGAGTTCTAAACGAATTATCCTCCGACCACGATCCGGTTCTTCTAACATTAACAGGAGGCTCAAATCCACTGGTCCCGGACTTACCTATAAAAACAAAAATCAACTGGAATAAATTCAATGAACTAATAAATAAAAACATAAAAATACCGACGTCAATTCCCGACGAAATAACGTTAAATGTTGCCACTTCAAATCTGATTCAAGCTATAAAATCATGCATCAACGAGGCGTCCGTTGAGATTCCCAACGAAACAACTCACCACGGAATACCCGAAGAGATCAAAGATCTTATTAGGGAGAAAAATCTTGTTAGGAAAGAGTGGCAAAGATCGTGCAATCCCATAGTAAAGCAACATCTAAATCGATTAAACAGAGAAGTACGCGACGCCCTCAGCGAACATAGAAATGAGCGGTGGCACGAATTCATAGAGTCATTAGAAGACGATAAAGCAGCGTACTGGAAGCTGTCTAAAACTCTCAGGCGCCCAAAAAGTAAAATCTCACCGCTTCAAGGCCTCAACGGAAAGGTATTCTCCTCTGCGGACAAGGCCGAAGCCTTCGCAGACAGCCTCGAAGCGCAGTTCACTCCCAACACAGACCATGACGATCCAGCCTTCGTAAAAAAGGTGGATTCAAAAGTAGAAGCAATTTTAAAACTCGATCCTCAGGATAAACCGATCAGGTTCACCACTCCTAAGGAAATAAATAAAATTATCAAAGTATTAATCTAAAACACTCATCCAAATTGAAAAAACCTTCCGAGCAAAGATAAATGTCGCCGGCAGGACTCGAACCCGCACCCTTCTAATGTCCGGTTAGATGCTCTACCGTTGAGCTACGTCGGCTTATCGCAAACCCGCCAAGTTAATCAATATATACTAGTGTTCCATTCAATAATTACTGTTTTTATTATATTTTCACCTGTAAACAACCAACTTTATTAGTATGAGAAAGGCTTGTAACGGCTAAGTCCCTCAAATAGATGGCGTCGAGACAAATTATGTCTACATTTTATTGGTGAAAATTGCTTTTGACTTGTCAAATATTTATTAATTGATAAACTAAAGTTCTTAAAAACTTAAGACAAGATTTTTGTGCATAGCGCAAAGGGTAACAATTATTATTTTTATAAACAATAATTATTAATCTAAAACACTCATCCAAATTGAAAAAACCTTCCGAGCAAAGATAAATGTCGCCGGCAGGACTCGAACCCGCACCTTCTAATGTCCGGTCAGATGCTCTACCGTTGAGCTACGTCGGCTTATCGCAAACCCGCCAAGTTAATCAATATATACTAGTGTTCCATTCAATAATTACTGTTTTTATTATATTTTCACCTGTAAACAACCAACTTTATTAATATGAGAGAGGCTTGTAACGGCTAAATCCCTTTTTCACCAATAAAATGTAGACATAATTTGTCTCGACGCTATCTATTTGAGGGATTTAGCCGTTACAAGCCTCTCTCATACTAATAAAGTTGGTTGTTTACAGGTGAAAATATAATAAAAACAGTAATTATTGAATGGAACACTAGTATATATTGATTAACTTGGCGGGTTTGCGATAAGCCGACGCAGCTCAACGGTAGAGCATCTAACCGGACATTAGAAGGGTGCGGGTTCGAGTCCTGCCGGCGACATTTATCTTTGCTCGGAAGGTTTTTTCAATTTGGATGAGTGTTTTAGATTAATAATTATTGTTTATAAAAATAATAATTGTTACCCTTTGCGGTATGCACAAAAATCTTGTCTTAAGTTTTTAAGAACTTTAGTTTATCAATTAATGAATGTTTTTTTATTTGGAGATAGTTACTTTCGCTGTCAAAACAATTATGGCACCCTAATAGCAAGTGAAAAATCCAGAGAGAGGCCGAGTACACATCAGCTAGTACTTGCATAAAACTTTCATTTCATTTAATCTTTGGATGACCAGTAGGTTTACAATTTTTTGTTTGTTAAAAAATGAAGTTGTACCATCCATTTCATCAGGGTGATGGATAGCGAAATTCGGTCGAGTTGTTGAAAATTTGTAATTTTTAGTTGGCACCTGAAATAAAACACTGGTAAAAAAATATTTTTATAATCCTAAGAATCTAATTTAACATTTAATCGACCTGTACATACCCAAACGAACTACAAGACATAGATTAAGATTGTACATATCTATATCCCATTCCAACTATACTCTGAATTCCCAATTCAACGCTTTCACAGTCTTGGTAACAAATACTTAAATGATATGGATGTATTTGACAATAATCTAAACTTGGCAAATTTCAAAAGAAGGATGAAAGAATTGTTTTTGCCTAGTTTATGAATTATTGTTAACTACAACTTTTACATTATTTACTTATTTGTTATTAATGTTAATATTGAATTTGTGGATGTTGTACTATTTTTTTCTGTTACTGTGCATTTTTTCCTTTGCTGCTTTTTTTTTCAATTGTAACTTAACTTTTCTCGTAGCTTTTCAAATGTCACCTAACCTTTTTCATGTGTAATTTAACTTTTTTTGTTTTTCTTATGTGATTTTAGTATGTAAAAGGCCTTTGGGTGTATAAATAATGATAACAAAAAATACAAAGCTATATTGTTTGTCATTTCCTAAGACCTTGATGACAGTTGTTATAAATGATAGTTTATTTATAACATATTTTATTAAACGTTTTGTATGTTCGATGCACTGAGGTACCCCAAACAACGTAAGAATGACGTACGAGTATTTAAAGCGTCGCATCTAATAATATACGTAGACGTATTTTTAAAAAAAGAAATGAAGAGCTATAAAACTATTTTTTATGAGAGTGTATAAATTTGGCCTTTGTAAGGAAAGTTTATGCAGGTTTTTAAATAATTAAATTAGCATATTACATAAAATAAGGCGGAGGCTTAAAATTTAAGGCTTTGAACGGGGCTGGCGGGGGTCAATTTTAATTACCGACGGTCTCTTGTGCGAATGCCTCATTTTACGGGAAAAGCAAAAGTGATCATAAAGAAGCATTATTACCCTTCAAAGGAAATATTATTCATTGTCTTTTGGGTGGAAATCTGTTTGGTAAGAATGGGGGTGAAGAGAGGAAGAATGAAACAGGATTCAGATGTCTTGACTACTCGGATTTAACATGGTATGTGTGGTACGCAATTGACTTAGATTCCAATTGATTTGGAATAGTATTAGAAATAATATTTTGTTATAGAATTGCAAAACATTTTCAATATATCTAAACACAAAAAAAACAGAATATGTAATATAACCCTTGACTGTGCAGAAACGGGCGGTCCGTTTGATAGATTTCTTAACAAACGGACTGCAATCTTTGGAGCACAGACTTCAGGTGGGAATGCTGTCCTTCTTCTACCAGTATTTTAATGGAAGATGCTTTGACGAACTACCGTAATTGATCCCTTCGGCACCGTTGGATAGTCAGAGAACACACCAAACGCGGTTGACATTTGTCACATGAGAATGGGTCGCTTCTACAACTCGTTTTTATGTTCAACAGCTGTGGAATGGTCTGCCGGCCTCAGTGTTTCTTCCATCCTACCACATGGGTCTCTTCAAACTCAAGTTACTCCTTCCTATCCTCTAAAAGACCCTTCCCACAGCATCCTCAAAGACGATATAGGACTGTAGGGAAATTATTTCCCTAAGGGTCTACTGTGTGAAGTTACCGAAAAAAAAAAGCATTTATGCACAATTGCCAAAAAATATATTATATAGAGTGAGTGAGCAATCATTGTATAAAGCTTTAAAAAATAAACAACTTTTACGGGAAGTATGCATATTCTAATACCTCGTAATGGCTGCTAACGTGATTCAAACATTGAACGAGCCACGTCTCCACGCCACATCCCCTTGGAGTGGAACAGATGGCGAGAATTGTTCAGACACTGCTTAGTAAAATATTTGCGGCTATTTGGTGAGTTCTATAAACCTTAAAATATCTATACAGTTGTGGTCGAAACATATGAAGAAAAAATTGAGTGTCTCCGCGGAATAAAATCAAAACCGAATCAACAATATAAACCCTTTTACAAACAGTGTTATTAATCATATCTGAAGTCTTCCGGAATACCATTTACATTTTAACCCTTGAATGGAAGCGAGGTGTAAACTTTACACTGTCCAACTTAAAACTAATTTTTCAGTGAAGTGCCGACCGATCCCGCCAGCTTTCTTCAAGATGTTTTTTCATTATTCTTTCTCCGGCAATGCGTTAGTCTTCATAGTAGCAGGTTGCGCCTTTTAAGTAGGTAAGTTTAATATTACTTTCACTGGGGAAATTTTACGTCTCATGAAAGGAGTGTAAGGAGAATATATAACGCGAATGTAAAACCTTTAAATACAAACTAATTTAAAAAATATATATATATATATTTATTTATATTTAAATAGAAGAAAAAAAAACAAAAACAAACAAAAAAATAAAAAGATAAAAAAAATAAAAAAATAAAAATGTGAATGGAATCCGGGGACGTCCGAGGACGACATGGCACGATCAAGTGAATCAAATACTTGAGTCGGGCCATGTCAGAAGTCGGAATAACAGAAAAGAATGCATGAGACGATGTATGAATGTGAATGAAGCAAGAAGTGTATGCCACGATCGAGTTGTTTAGCGGTCCGTCCCCTCTGCCTACCTCAGCGGAGAAACGGCGTGATGGTTAGTTAGTTAGTATTAAATATGTTTACGGTAAGTGATCGCATCATGACTTACCTTAAGTGATGAATATTATTCAGAGATAAGGAAAAAAATCATAATTAAAATGGGAGTAAAATATAACACTCGTTTCCATTAATGGGCTCAAAAAGAACGGTTCCATTCTAGGGTTAAGTAAAGATGCTTCGTTAATCATTCTTATTTGTTCAGATGTACGAATAAAATTAATTTACAATGTCATATTTCAGTACGTTTTCCATGGATTTGCATCTTCATACAGATTGAAAGCGGCCCAAACTGTAATCATTGGGTCGCCATTCAGGTAAAAATCTGAAATTTTGGACATCTAATGTTATTGTCTTATGAATAGGATTTAACCTTTAGTATGGACATGGATTCTAACAGGCCTCAATCGCAATATTTTCGGTTTCTTAGTTTCACGCACTCTCCCCCGCTTCCACTTTCCAGTTGCTTCAGTTTTAGTAGCGTAACGACCAGCGGGACAGGAGGTTGCATAGCTCGATGCATTTGAGTAATGCTAATCGAAAAATTGACCGGGGTCTGTCAGACTACACATCCATTGTCAGATTTTTTGTTTTTTATTACCAGAAGCGGATAATATGTTTTTGTTTGTTTCTCATGTATTAGAATTTAAGATAAAAAAGCTTATCTCGTTCCATAAATAGTTTTAGATTCTTTAAAAAGCTATAAATATAGCCAAAGTCAATATGTCCTAAAAATTGCCAAAATTGTAATTTTTTTCATGTTTACATACTCTTAAGAATAAAGCTTTTTATAAAAATACGTTTTTTTTTATTACAAGAAACATATATATCGATATATATAACGTTTTGAACCGATTCGGAATCATTTTTTTCCAAAGAAAGTTGCGTGTGAATACAGGAGCCTGTGAGACAGTTTATAAAAAAATGACGGCCATACTTAAAGGTTAAGAATCATTATACGAGTATAAACTATTGTACCATGGCATTTTAAAAATTATATAATTTTACACTTGGTAAAATGGTGAAATACACAATTCAAAACTGCCTTTCCAGGGTTTTGGGACATTTGAAGCATTTGAGTTTTTTAGTGTAGGGTGTTCAGAGGAACGGCTGCTCGGTATGTTTCATACAAAACTTAATGATTTTTTTTTTCATCAAAAAGTATGGTAAATATCTAGTACGGATTGGAAGTAATTAATTTATTTTTGTTTTGCATTATCCATTAGCCATTAAAGCAATGCTTTTTTCGCTATGTTAGAGGCATAGTTAACAATTATTTGGGGGCTAACGGTGATTTAAAAAAGTTTTTCCCCATCTGCTTTGAAAATATAATAAAATATGAAATTTAAATAATATTAAAATTAGCATTGTGGTGGAATTTAAATTAAATTAAAAACGACCAATTTACGTTGGAACACAAATTTGCCGTTCATAATCTAAAATACCGACCCGAAAAAACTCTTATTTTTTAAATCTTTTATTTTCATGTTTTCATTTACGTTATCATATTTACATAGAAAAAATGATCATTAAAAAAAATACGATAAACCCGCAAATAATTTTCTAATTTGTCTCTAAAATTATGAAAATTGAATTTTTTCATTGACTTTAGTCCATAATTTAAAACAAAAATAAATTAAATACTTCTCATACGTGCCAGATATTTACGAAACCTATAATTTAAAAAACAAACATGTCATTCTGTTTGGATGGGTATTTTGGCCTAAAATCCTAAATTAAGTTTTGTATAAAACAGGCAGCACAGCCGTTCCTCTTAAAACAAAATATAATACAAGAAAAGATATCTTTAGTAGATACAATAAAAAAAATCATCTTATTTCTTCAGAATTGCTTTTAATTATTCGTAGCCAATCTAGATTGGTCACACTTAAGCAAATAAAACAGGATCATTGAGAACCACTATAAAAATAAACGAAATTGTGATCTAAAAGTTTATAGACCGGATCTCAATTACGATTGTCATTTTCACTTTCAAATCGTATCTTTCACTCTTCAAAAGCGACGCAAATAAGCTCCTACAAAATAAAAAAAATGTCATAAAAAATAAATAGGCCTATAAAATGAATTTAATTTCGTCCAATTTATTTACGTTTCAATCATTTTTTCATTTAAGAAAAGCTTGTAACTGTGTCTTTTTGTCTGTTTCTTTTATCTGTCGTAGTTTTCATTGAATTCGAAAACATCTCGTGTTATAAATCCAACGTTTATTGTGTGATGTTGAAGAAGGGTTAAGTGAAACATAAAATGGGGAAATAAATAATGTAAGCGACAACATTGAGAAAATGTCAATTGTGTATCACCCATCTTTCATTTTCCGCCTGGTTGTAAAGTGTTTGATGTATTGTTAAAGATACAGAAGAGTTTGTCCGACAGTAAGATAGTAATGTAATGGCTTTTTTATATGAATACTGTACAAGAGTCCCAACTGCTCCCAACCGTCTGGAGCCAGTGAGACTATGGCATTACCAATTGGGGAATGTTGTGATGTTGAAGGTATTGGGGAGGGGGAGGAGAAGGGGAAGAGGGAGGAGGGGAAATACCTGGCTATTCAGATCTGGTCACCAAACACGGCTAAAAGTCATTTCAAGCAACGTTTCAATTCGCTAAATCTTAACTAACTACAATTCGGTAAAACAATGACCGCATAAATAATTAATTTGTTTTTACATTCACTCAAACTACAACGTACTGGCACGAAACGTTAAAACGCTAAAGTGTTTGTATTATTTCTACGACATTTTGCATGACGTTTACGTTCACGCAATAATCGAAAGAAACGATTTTTATCCTTTTTTAAGTACACAAGATTTTCAACTGCCCGAAGCCAGTGGAGTAAAACATTCCCAATTTGGAGAATTTTGCGAGGCTGATGCAATGAATATGTACCTGTAAATGTAAAGAATAAGTAAGAATGTACATAATATGTTAAGAATATGTAAATGGTATTTTTTTACATGAATACCGCACAAGAGTCCCGACTGCTCCCAACCGTCTGGAGCCAGTAAGACAATGGCATCCCCAATTGGGGAATGTTGTGAGGCTGAAGGTATTGGGGAAGGAAATGTGGGAAAAATACTTGGCTATTCAGATCTGGTCACCAAACACGGCTTAAAGCCATTTCAAGCAACATTTCAATTCCGAATGGTGGTCTTTCACCAGGGCGATACTGAGAGTATCTTCGACTCTGGTATATGTGTGTGAATAGAATATGTTAATAATTTGATAGAAATACCACTGAATGGAGTTAGTAAATCGTTATTTTTTATAGTATAAAGACATAAACTTATTTTACACCAATTCGTTTTAATATAATGATCGACCGGTTTCGGACTTCCGAAGATACATACCCTTCCTTCATCAGGACTATATAAAACTAACATAATATACAGATATACATGAATGCTTAGGTGTTGGAGTGAGAGCCGACCAAAGGGGGAGGGTTAAATATATATATATTCCTCCTGAAAAATCCCCAATTACCCCTTCCCCTTTGGTGGCCTCGAAATCCAACACCTTAATATGCATGTATGTCTGTCATTATTTTGTATATTTTGTTAGTTTTAATATAGTCCTTATGATGGAAGGGTACTTCCGAAACCGGTCGATTATTACATTAAATTGAAGTGGTTTAAAAAAATATATATGTAACAATTATTTTTATAAACAATAATTATTAGCCTGAAACACTCATCCAAATTGAAAAAAAACCTTTCCGAGCAAAGATAAATGTCGCCGACAGGACTCGAACCTGCATCCTTCTGATGTCCGGTCAGATGCTAATAAAGTTGGTTGTTTACAGGTGAAAATATAATAAAAACAGTAATTATTGAATGAAACACTAGTATATATTGATTAACTTGGCGGGTTTTCGATAAGCCGACGTAGCTCAACGGTAGAGCATCTGACCGGACATTAGAAGGGTGCGGGTTCGAGTCCTGCCGGCGACATTTATCTTTGCTCGGAAGGTTTTTTCAATTTGGATGAGTGTTTTAGATTAATAATTATTGTTTATAAAAATAATAATTGTTACCCTTTGCGCTATGCACAAAATCTTGTCTTAAGTTTTTAAGAACTTTAGTTTATCAATTAATAAATATATATGTATTTATTTTATAATTGTGGCAAGCCATAAAGTACACGTTTTTTACGAATATGCATAATTCTTTAGTTTATTATAATAAAGCGCAATTGAAGCGAAATAATCTAAAACTGCGCTATATAAATGATATGTTATTATTATTATTAAGTGGAGAGAGGACGGAGGTGAGGAAGTTGGCATTTGGAAAGTTTCTGGATTTTACGATCGGATTAAAACTAAACACGGCTAATGCCAATTCAAGCAACGTTTTGATGCTGTGGTTGTCTTTCACCAGAGCTATACTGATGGAATCACCACTATGGTTAATTATTTTATTATATTTCAGTTATCTCTTTTGAATTCCGAACTTTTTTTCAAAAAACCTAAAATTCTTTGAAAATGTTAAAGTTATAGTCAAACTGTGCAGCGCTATATATGATCGCTAGTGTAAATTAATTTCAATTTATTTTTTATAACTTATTGAAGTTTGTAAACCTCATTGTAATATTTAATCATTGAAGAAGATA
>JAHDVE020012266.1:0-140776 GCA_022606495.2 Halesus radiatus | reverse complement strand
CCGTCGGCAGCATGTATTTTTTCTCGGAAGATTATTCAATTTGTATGATTTTTCAGGTTAATAATTATTGCTTATAATAATTTGTTACCATATTTGTGCTATGCATAAAAAAATCTTGTCTTATAAACATTAGTTTATAATTTAAAATAATTTAACTTATATTTTTTTACAGAGCTTTTAGTGTTTTTTGCCATTTTCAGTAAAGGAATTTCGTATAGGTGTCCCGGTCCGTTTAGGAGATTTTTTTAAAAGTTAACTTAATACGTTATCCATCGTACGTTTTACCCCATCTTTCTCTAATCGAAAAATAACTAATTCAAAACGCTAATTGTATCATTTATAATAATAGGAAATTTGCTGGTACTTATGAATGAAATGTTATTTCTTGGTTTTACTAGCGATTGCCGTGTGGAAACACTGTCTGCGTGACATTTTAACACTAAATTTAAATCAATTAAAGCGATGGCTCCCGCTTACCTATCGGAACTGTGCATCCCTGAACATTCCAATTCACTGCCATACAGTAAACTCTTAGATCAGCGACGTTATCGGCTATCGGAAGGCTGAAGGAACCAAAGCACACACCGGATACTAAGTTTGGTGAGCGTGCTTTCAGCGTATCGGGTCCTAAAGCCTGGAATAAACTGCCATACCATCTAAGATTGATTAAAGACTCGGCAGAATTCAGAGCAAAACTCATCTCTTCGTAAAGTCATATCCATGAATGGTTCGCTTGAATACCTAATTAACATGGCGAGGCTAGCCATTAGTACCTACCTAAAGTAATTAACAGAAAAATTTGAAACTTTTCATAATCCGTGACATTCTAAATACTTATAAATATTATCGAAAATTTCAAATAAAATAATGTTTCAAATAAATACCAACTCTTCTTTTGCCAATAACCTTCTAATAAATATAATATCAATAACAAATAGAATTTAAATGGTAACCGCAATATCATGCAATGTGCAGTGTTTTCTAATATTGTGTAATTCTGTGTGTGCAAAATCATATCTTCTTGAGCGAAAACTTTGAAATTTAACGTTTTAATCTGAAGTAACTTACCAGGTAAGTATGTTCCTGTATCTGTTTGTACATAATAAGATAAACCCTAGCAAGTAGTATTTGTACAGCGGCCTTCAGGTGATTTTTCACAAAAATGGCGCTATACAAGTAATCCAAGTATTATTATTATTATTAAATGGTAACTGCAATATCATGCAATGTGCAGTGTTTTCTAATATTGTGTAATTCAGTGTGTGCAAAATCATATCTTCTCGAGCGAAAACTTTGAAATTTAACATTTTAATCTGAAGTAACCTACCAGGTAAGTATGTTCCTGTATCTGTTTGTACATAATAAGATAAACCCTAGCAAGTAGTATTTGTACAGCGGCCTTGAGGTGATTTTTCAAAAAACGGCGCTATACAAGCAATCCAAGTATTATTATTAAATCAAAGTACAGGAATAAAGATATCTTTTGCTTGCCACTTTGTGAGCTCTACAACGTGTATATTGTTTGTAATGTCACTGTATCTATCTCGTTGAAAATTTTCTAAGCTGGTTATACAAAATCTCGAAATAAAAACACTGGACTTGACAACCTAACCTCAAAATAAATGAAAAGTCAAAACCGATGTTTAAAACCTTATAATTATGTTATTAATCAAAACTAACCAAAAATTATTGACTAAACCGCATTTGCGCAATCAAACAATAATATTATTGTGCTAAATACGCAATATATTAAAAATACATGCATTATATTCGTATACATTTCGTTTGTGACTCAACTTGTGTCACAATTTTTGGTCATGTTGCGTTATATTTTGTCAATAGAAGTAATATCATAATCATAAACAACTGTGACGCGTCAGTGACGTAAAAAATTCAACATAACAATGCTATCTTATCAAAAATGTATCAAATAATCCAAAATTCATCAAAATTAACAAATGACAATCATGATTTTTTGGCAAAAATACCGAAGTCTGTCAGACTTGTAAATATAGATGAATTATTGCAAAAATAATGAAATTATTATAAGGAAACCCATCATATGACTTTTTAGTAAAACAGACACAATATTAACCTAACCTTAACACATTTAAATTATAATTAAAAATTCAATTTGGCATTGTACAAAAATTGCCGCCAGTTAAGAAAAATTGAAAAATCGAAAGATGGCGGAGAGTTGTCAATACATTTTGTTTTTATTGTTAATTTGATGTCTCATGGTGTTTTCATATGCTAAAAAAGAGGTAAATAATGAAATAGTATATTTACAAAAAAATGTCATTGAATATTAAAAACCGCGAGTTATCGAAACATGGCGGTACCGCGAAAAAAGTATACTTGATAAAAATGTTCATAGAACAATAACCATTACTTACGATTCACTAATCACTTTATAATAAATTTGGATTGTTTTCTGAGTTGTTATTGTTTCACAATTTATGTAAGCCGATAATTTCAGTTCGGTATTATTTATTATTTATAAAGCACACGCTTCCCCACAAAAACCTTTCGGCTCACGTTGCCAACTGATAAATTCAAAAGTCAGCCGTCGTTATTGAGTTAACTGAGAAGTGCTGCCAGTGCAATAAACTATATCTCATGGCAAATAAAGTAGATACTGATTCATTTTTGGGAAATTTATTTACTTATATTTTCAGTTATAAATAAGATTTATAAATTCTACATACAACTATTAATATTAAAAGAAACATATTCAGAATGAGCGTTTGCTGATCTATATAAATATATATTTTATTGCCATTATTTTTTACTGGAGTTCCTTGTTTGTTTGCTCATGAATACTTTATTTTACGATAAATAGAGAGAACGAAAACAGTGTTCAATATAATTGTGAATGACGAATACTTAGAGCAGGTCGATGAGTTTGTTTATTTGAGAAGTATGTTTACGAGAGATGAAAAAACTGATAGGGATATTGAAAGAAGGATGAATCCAGGAAACTCCATCAACGGACGACTGAACGCGGTTGGCGCTAACAAAAAGTTGTCCAAAGAAGCGAAGCTAGCAGTCCACAATGGAGTGCTGATACCAAACGTGATGTATGCCAGTGAGGCATAGAATTGGCAGAGGAAGGATGAATGAAGGATCTATATAAATATATATTTTATTGCCATTATTTTTTACTGGAGTTCCTTGTTGGTTTGCTCATGAATACTTTATTTTACGATAAATAGAGAGAACGAAAACAGTGTTCAATATAATTGTGAATGACGAATACTTAGAGCAGGTCGATGAGTTTGTTTATTTGAGAAGTATGTTTACGAGAGATGAAAAAACTGATAGGGATATTGAAAGAAGGATGAATCCAGGAAACTCCATCAACGGACGACTGAACGCGGTTGGCGCTAACAAAAAGTTGTCCAAAGAAGCGAAGCTAGCAGTCCACAATGGAGTGCTGATACCAAACCTGATGTATGCCAGTGAGGCATAGAATTGGCAGAGGAAGGATGAAAGTAAACTGAATGCCCTAGAAATGAAATCTCTGAGACGAATGTGTGGTAAAACCATGTATGATCGTGTGAAAAATAAGGCTGATGTAAGCGTAATGAGTAAGATTTAGAAAGGGACGCTTAGATGGTTTGGGCATGTGGAGCGAATTAACGAAGAAAGGAGTGTAAGAAGAATGTATTACGCGAATGTGAATGGAAGAAAAAGCCGGGGACGCCCTAGGAAGACATTTTTTTTTTTTTTTTTTTATATGAATACCACAAGAGTCCCAAACTGCTCCCAAACGTCTGGAGCCAGTGAGACTATGGCATTCCCAATTGGGGAATGTTGGAGGCTGAAGGTATTGGGGAGGGGGAGGATAAGGGAAGAGGAAGGTGGGGTATACCTGACTATTCAGATCTGGTCACCAAACACGGCTAAAAGCCATTTCAAGCAACGTTTCAATTTGAATGGTGGTCTTTCACCAGGGCAATAATGAGAGTATCTTCCACTCTGGAACGTGCGCAAATATACTATATATTATTTTTAAATGAATTAATTGTGAAACAACACAAATTAATTAAATAAAATTACTTGCGCACGCCGGGATTTGAACCCGCGACCTTCGGATTCGTAGTCGAGAGCCTTACCCCTCGACCATGGAGGCCGTCAAATGGCACGATCAAGTGAATTAAATGCTTGAGTCAGGCCATGTCAGAAGTCAGAATAATATAAGGGAATGTATGAGACGATGTATGAATGTGAATGAAGCAAGAAGTGTATGCCAAGATTGAGTTGTTTGGGGGTCCGTCCTCTCTACCTACCCCTGCGGCGTGATGGTTAGTTATTTGGTTAGTTAGTTACTCTATTTTATTTCACTTATAATAGTTTTTATATTGAACAACGATAAGGAACTCCAGCCCATTTTTTATATTTTTTTATTAATGTTGACATCCTAAATTCATTTTCTGTTTTTTTAAAAAAAAAATTTAAGTTCGTTTTAATTGTTAAAATAATTGTTAAAGTCAATTTTTTAAAGCCCAGCAAAACGCAAGAAATCTATAGATTGTTGGGTGTGACGTCACACGAGCAGTCGGATTGGCGGTTAAATGGGCGGTAATCGATATTGTATGGATTCCATACAAAACTTCGAGAACTTTATACTCAAATTTAACTGCTTTTAATTAAAGAAATTGTAGAATATCAGCGTCTCGTTACTATTGTAGGTGCATTGTACCAAAGTGCAAAAATACATTCATATCCGCAACTAATTAACCATTTATCCGCGTTCAAAGAAAGTATTTTAAGACCTGAACTGGAAGACTAGGCCATAACCTAGCATGTTGATAACAGAAATGCGTAGTATTATGATTCCGCCGCATGTCAGATATATCGATACCGGGTCCACAGATATTTGCGTTCTGACCGTTCCTAGACATTAAACGATATTTAGGTATTCAAATCTATTGAATAATGATTTGGTACGAGATAATAATAATAATAATGTTTTGATGATTTTTATAGCGCCATTTTGGCGAAAATCGCCTAAAGGACGCTGTACAAATGTTTTTTTTCCAATAATTTTTTTATTACTAAAATTTAATACAATTTCATTCATGTCAATACTATACTTCTATTTTGAGCAATGCTTGTGTAGAGAAGCGGAGTGTACATATTGCATTCAGATAGTTGTATATTTACATAGTATTGTTTCCTAAAGTATTACAAGATGCTTAAAATAATTATAATAATAAAAATGGTTTACATGATTATATTACAGAGTTGGTGGTTTACTTAATAGGAAAAATAGAGTGCATAGCGTCAAGTTTTGATTTACATGTTAAAATCATAACATAATATACTTAATGTACAATGTGACGTAGGATATTTAACATATAGCATAACGGTACTAGTGGTATATTATGTTGTCTATCTTATCACTAACTATAGACAGTCTATCAACGATAATAAGTATTACTGGCCGTTCTCGATGTATTTTATATTCATCGTTATCAAATATTAAGAAATCTTTGGTATCGCCGATATTTCAATAAAATATATTCCTTCTGTGTCAACAATGAAAAAAACTATAAAAATAACTAAACATGACAAAATATTACTAAATTTTAAACCGTTATGTCCCAAACACTATTAGGTCTACAGAGACTATTTTGATTTCAAATTGTAAGCAAACTTCGTCTATTTTAAAAATTCCTGAAAAATTATTCATTCGGGATTCAAAATCGACGGAAACTGAAGAAAGGTGGAATTTTTTTTTAATCTCGACTACAAATCCGGAAGTTGTGGGTTTAAATCCCAGCGCGCGCATGTAAATTTGATTTAATTAATCTGCGTTGTTTTGCAATTAGTTCGTTAAAAATAATATATACAGTATATTTATGGTGCGTTCCAAAGTGAAAGATGCTTGAAATGGCTTTAGCCATGCTTAGTGCTTAGATCTGAATAGCCCAGTACCTCCCCACCTTCCTCTTCCCCATCGCATTCCTCTTCCACTGGCTTCAGACAGTTGGGACTCTTGTGCGGTATTCGCATTAAAAAATAGGAGTGTCAGGAGAATTCATAAAGCGAAAGTAAATGGCAGAAGAATTAATCAATCAACTCCTGCTTCCCCCAGACTACCACGACTCACTGGACTCAGACCCTTGTATCACTACGGACAAGGCCCGCAAAACATCAGTCAAGATTTTGCACAAAAGTGATAAGGTAGTTTTTTGTGCAAACCAGTCAAAAGTCGTTATTTTGCCAAGATTAACAAGAGTTGTAAAAGTCGGTATCATTCCTCCTTGCAGAGGGAACGATAGGTCGTATTTCCCTCCCCTCCAGCCCTCTCCGCAGATCGGAATCAGCTGCCGCCTACAGTTCGTTTGTATGCCACTACGTCTGGTACACTAGGGAAACTACTTATGATGGATTGGAATTTTTATAAATATATTTCTGGTAACAAAAACATCATTTTGCAAAAAAAAAAAAAAACAAGAAAGTTATTTCAAATATAGTCTCAGACGGGCCGCTCGAAAATTTATCCTCGACTCACTACTAAAGTATCGATCGCAGGAACTCGGCATTTCAAAGATTCAAAATCTTTTAATATTAAAACAACCTACCCCGGTTTCTCAATGTTTTGCTTTAGGTAACTACATCCTTATGAATTCAAGGAGCAGCCCTCAAAGAACATTTTTGTTTTCTGTAGTCTTGACAATCTTGACATTGGTAATGGGAAATGAAAAATTCTGACAGTTCTTTACTTTCTGAACTTGACAATCTTCAATTAATTATTTATAGTGAAAAATGCTGTGAAAATTAACAATTTATTCCAGTGACAGTCGAAATAACTTAACATCTTTTCAATGGATGTGAAAAATTCGTATGTGATAATTTATTTAACATTTCGATTGTTTATAAAAAAAAATGTCATTTTGTCGAGACAATTCAACATAATGTCGAAGTTTAGCACAAAATATATCTTCACGGATAAGGTTTGAATTTTATAAGAAAAGGTAAAAACTTATGCTGTTTTTTATAAATAATTTACATTCGTTTTAATTATCATATTACCAAATAGTAATAAAAATGTCTATCTTATCCTTATGACATACTTGATAAAATTTTCTCGTGGAACATAAATTAATAACATTGTCTTTAAAAGTTTAATTAAATATGCATATAAGCACGTATTTGTTAATACGCACAAAATTAATGAAAAACACTTTATCAGTTTAATTACAATAAAGAACAACTATTTCAGTCACCGGAGAAATAAAATCACGCATTTTAATTAATATAAAGCTTGTTACAGTTTCAAGTTTTTGTGTGGCTTTTAGGTTAGGTTTTTTTCTTTTTTATTTACCGAAAAAAGACAAAATAACCTAATCACATGTTTTATGACTAATTATTACATATAAAATCGGTTTTAGGTTCTTAGTTTGTTTGTTTGTTTGTTTGTTTTTTTTTTTAATGAATAAAACTAACAAGAAAAATTCTTGCTTACATGCGTATTTACCAAAGTTAAAAATTGATGTGTTAAAGTATGTCAATAATAATAATATTTGAATGATTGTATATTGCCGTTTTTGTAAAAAATCACCCCGAGGGCTCTACAGATATGTGTTTTTTCCAATGCTATATTAAGATATTAATAAGTTAGATAGTAATAAGTTACTAAGTATAGACAACCTATTAAAACAATTTATGGCTAACCGATTGCATTCAGCAGTTCATCGATCAGTAATACAAATGAATGTGTTGCCGCGTTGAGATATAAATGTTATGTACAGGCAAATAAATATAATGGACCATACTTACCTGGCAGGTCACTTTAGGTTAACAATGTTTATAATAGAATTTTTAACCTAATTAACATGTCTGATAATGCTATTTTAAAAGTGATACATTATGAACTCTGGCATTACGAAATTAGCACAGTTGTCGCTGCGTGGAATTATGTGAACAACTGAAAAACTGCAAATAACCATGGGTATTTGTCTGTATCTAACAAATATTTAATACTAGTTGAAGTACCTGGCGTTGCCTGGGGTCATGTACAGTTTTGAGTAAAATTTTGATGATGTATTAACCCTACCCATACCCAGTAATTTTCCTTTTATTTTGAACGTCGAATGAAAAATTTCATCAAGCTCGGAATAAAACTGTAGATTTGTGTACAAAACAAACACGCCGCCAACCCGGGACATTCATCTTTATATAACAGAATACAGAAGATACGTATATCTTTATTGTAATAAAGTTTGCAACTACAACTAAAATACATGTATTATAAAGTGTACAGTGGTTTATAAAGAGGTAAATAGAAAATAATATATAACAGTAGGAAATATGTCAAGAATAGAATTGTACGGTTATAAGTTCAGGTTTCACATAACCCGCCTCACTAGGCTAGCCTGTGTTGAGGCAGTAATTTTGCATATTATTTTATATTATCGATGAATATACACTTATATTAAGATATGCTTTGTAAATCGTTGAATCAATAATTTCGAATTTGTGTGAGTGCACCGGTAAAGGCCCTATCATTACTTTTAATCCAATTTTTTACATTATGTTTGAATTTTTTTGCAAACCAGATTCGTTATATTGTCTGGAAGAATGTTGAAAATTGTTTTGGCAATGTACCTAATATTCCGTTGACCAAAAGCAGTATGAGTTACAGGAATTATGAGTAAATCTTTGTTAGTATTTCTAGTAATTCGAGTGTCTAATATTTGTATGAAGATGAGTGCGGATTGTTTTAGCTTGTATCTGCCGAACGTCAAATACTCTCATTGTATTAAAGATTGAGTCAGAGTCTGTAATTAGAGGTAGCTTAAGGATTATTTTTACAATCGTTTTCTGTGCCTTTGTGATTGGGTCTAGTGCAGATGAAGTACCCCCTCCCCATGCTGTGATACCATACTCAATAATAGATTGACAGACTGCAAAATAAATTATTTTCAAGTGTTGTCAAGTCTAGAAAGTTTTTGCACACGAATACCGACTGTCTTTTTTTTTACAGTAACAGGAGGCCCTGAGGGAAATAATTTCCCTCAAAGCCTATATCATCTTTGGGGATGCTGTGCGGAGGGTCTTTTAGAGGATAGGAAGGAGTGAACCTGGGTCTTGAAGAGACTCATGTTGTAGGAGGGAGGAAACACAGGTCGGCAGATCATTCCACAGCCGAGCTGTTGAACACAAAAACGAGTCGTAGAAGCGACCCGTTCTCATGTGACAAATGTCAACCGTGAACAAATGTTGTGCGCGCATTTAGCTTTTTTTCCGATTGCGCACCGGTGCCGAAGGGATTAATGATGCTAGTTCCTCAGAGCATCTTCCATTAAAATACTGGTAGAATGAGGACAGCATTCCCACCTGACGTCTGTTCTCCAAAGATTGCAATCCGTTTGTTAAGATAGGTGAATCTACCAAACGGACCGTCAGTTTCTGCATAGAGTTTTTTTTTTCAGATATATTGGGGCTCCTGACCAGAGATGGCTGCCAAATTCTACAGTAGGGGGCACTTGTGATTTATCCAGGGCCAGCAGTTGTGCACTATTAAAGATCTGCGGGCTCTGTACAGTACACCCAGCTTTTCAGAGGCTAATTTTACTCTGGCTTCTATGGAGCCCCCATTCCTGAGCTGGTCACTTAGCATTACACCAAGCATGTTATTACGTCTCTCATCTGTTGATATCGAGTCTGTCTGTACTAGGTCCGCAAGGCGCTAGTTAGTCAAGTCACTGCGAGATACTAGTCAGAAGTTCCTAATTCATTCCTCAATGTCCTCGGTGATTCCGTTCGCCGTTAGTCCCAGTGTGGGCAAGCCATCAGTTTCAGTAGCCTGGCGAAAATTTACAAAGCAATTAGTACTCAGTAGGGTGCATCGATGTTATACTTGGTCAATGGTAGGGTATCGTGATAATAACATTATTGTGATTTCGTCCTTTATTTTCTGTGATTGAGTGTCGCTTACTTTTAGTCAGTTTTTGTACATTGAGGTGTATGTATATACTCGTATATTTATCATCTAGTTGAGTTGGATTGTTATTTTCGTGTTTATTTTATATTTAATGTGTTATTTCCAACACTAGCGCAATTTGCAATGCGAAAAAATCCCCGGTTTTTATTTATCTCCATATGTAAAAATGAATGATTGTCTGTCTGTCCTCAGTTTTCTCGAAAATTACTCAACCGGTTTCGTTGAAAATAGCACAGTTTATTCTTATTAGTGCCGGGAAGGTTAAGAGAGTAGTTTGAATGAAATCCAATATGTAAAACTGTTGCTATAATGTTTTTAAATTAGTATGACAAACATTAAACCCGCCATGATAGATATACCACTCTGGTTAGCCACAGATTACATATTCAAAAGAAGAAGTTTGTTTGGGTAGAATATTTGCAAAATGGAAAACACAAGTAGGTACCTACTTAGGAATTTTATTATTTAGATATATTTCGAAAAAATTTATGTTTGGAATGAAATGAAATTTTCAAATTGCATCTTTTCTTAAAGATAGGAATAGTCGTCAAATCAATCATGGCACCCAAACGACAAGCAAGAATTCTTTAGAAAAGAAAACTTGGTTCTTTTAACGGGGGCAGGTTTATCAGCTAGGGTATTATATTTTATAATTTTTTATGAATTGAAGGAATGTTTTAATTTCATAAGACTAGGTGAATTAGAATCGATTCCCTACTGCGAATGAATCCGGCCGTGTCTAGAATGCAGGTTTAGTAAATAATTTTTTTATTTGCAGATTTGGAGCATCACAAATAACATGAATCCGAATTGGAGTCAAGCCGATGACTCGGATTTCTCCAATCAGGATGAAATACCGCTGCAGAGGATACCGTATGATGATAACGGGCAGTCCATCCTGCCCGGAGATGATAAAAAGGACTTTATCTGGATACCCGTCATAAAGCAGGAGTACCTTGATATTCCCAACCCGTTGAAGGATGATATTAAAGAGGAAGGTTGGTATATTACTTATTAAATTTAATTATTAAACTTGGATGGCTAAGAAAGTAAATTTATTTATTTATTTTATTGCATACGCCCTATCCTATGTGGGCTTTTACATATTTTGTTATGAATATTCTAATTACAATAGTCACACAGGTGCAAAACACATCACAGTAGGTACAGGACATGGATAGAAATACAATGACTAAATATTTAATTTGTCTCATGAACAAATTCAGCAATGTGGAAGTGGAAGATACTCTTAGTATCGCCCTGGTGGAAGACCACCATTCAGAATTGAAATGTTTCTTAAAATGGCTTTTAGCTGTGTTTGGTGACTAGATCTGAATAGCCAGGTATTTCCCCACCTTCCTCCTCCCCTTCTCCTTCCCCTCCCCAATACCTTCAGCCTCACAACATTCCCCAATTGGGGATTCCATAGTCTCACTGGCTCCAGACAGTTGGTTGGGACTCGGTACTGCGGTATTCGTATAAAAAAATAAAAAAGCAATAACACCGTCTAAGCACCATTCCAAATAATTAGCAGAGGTGAATATACAAAACACACCTCACATTCATTGATACGTATACGTATAGTCAAGACACTTGTCGTAATAATAGTTGTTGAGGATGTATGCAATAATCGTCTTTTTGTATTTGTATTCCGAGCAATTGAAAAAGTATTACTTTCTGCGTGAAGTCTAGGTACAAGAGAATTTTTTAATGGCTCAGTCTTGATATTATTAAAATTGATACCAACCCTGATGTACGGCAGTGAGGCATGTAACTGGCAGAGGAAGGATGAAAGTAGACTGAATGCAGTAGAAATGAGATCCCTGAGATGTATGGTATTTGAAAAAGAGGTGTGCAATATAGTTGTGTATGATGAATACTTGGAGCAGTTTTTGTATATTTGGGAAGTGTGTTTACTAGAGATGGAAAGAGTGATATTAAAATATTAATTTTCTATTAATTTAATTAATACATCTATATCCTAAATAGGTCTATTAATTCTGTGGCGTGTAATTCGCAGCTTGTTTTCTCATTTTTATTGCATTTTGTCAAATATCTTTATTTTTCAGAGGAGAGCGAACAGGACTTCGACAACTTGAAAGATCCTTCATTCTCCGAGGACGACATTGCCCTAAACGAGCTCTTCAAAAAGAAAATTTTCATCTGCTCGGAATGCGGCGAGACCTTCAACAAGGCGCTTCACTTAAAGAAGCACGGCGCCATTCACAAAACTAAAGAAACAAAAAAAATGTCGGAGAAACGACGACGAAAAAAAGAAAAGAAAGAGGAGATTTTAAAACGTAAGCACATCTTGAACAGGATGAAATTATTTAAAAAGGAAAAAATCATCAATTGCAATGTGTGCAACAAAACCTTTAGCCATCATAAACTGTTGAAGAAGCATTATTTAACGCATCAAATCGACGATATCTTCGTCTGCGAAGATTGCGGTAAGAAATTCCGTCGTCAAGACACGTTGACGAAACATCGCGAGATCCACAACACGGATCAGTCGTACGAATGCATCGTCTGCACGGAGATATTCAAACGGAAGGGCAAACGGAGCGAACACATGCGCGTAGAACACACCGACGCAACCCTAACATGCAGAGAATGCGGTAAAGTGTACAACGGGTTGATTCCATTGAAGAAACACTTCGTCTTGCATACTAACGTAACACCGCACGCTTGCGATATCTGCAAACGCACATTCAAACGCGCAGATTACTTAAAAGAGCACAAATTAACGCACGAACCTGATCGTTCCTACACCTGCGAGGCTTGCGGTAAAAAATTCAAAAGCCGCAGCAATCTCCGTTCGCATAAACAATCGCACATCGAAGAACGTCCGTTCGCTTGTGATTTGTGCGCTAGCGTGTTTAGACGATCGCAAGCGCTACGAATACACATGCAATTACACAAAGGTTCCACACAGTACACGTGCTTGCAATGCGGCAAAGCTTTCGCTGAAGACATCATATTAAAACGGCATCTTTTATTGCATAATAGCTGCGTTATTCCTTGTTTGATGTGCGATGACGTGTTCGCGGACGATACGCAATTAAGAGAACATATGCCGGTGCACGTCGTCGTTAAACCTTTTCCGTGCAAGCAATGCGATAAATCTTTCACATCGAAAACGACTCTGAGGCGACATACTTTGGTGCACACCGATTCAAAAAAATATCCTTGTCATTTGTGTGAGGCCGCGTTTAGGCGAAAAGAACATTGGCAATCCCACGTGCGTAGACACATGAACGATAGGCCGTATTCTTGCGACGAGTGCGGTAAAGGGTTCACGATGGACTATTTACTGAGGAAGCATAAAAAGATTCACACGAGAATAGCGTTGCAAAACGAATTACTGTCGAAAAATAAACAAAATGAAAATGATGGAGGTTTAACTATAGAAAAAGTTCCCGGTGATCCAGTGTGATCTTCATAGTTTTATTTGTGATAGGTTCTAGTATCGCCCTGGTTAAAGACCAACCAGTTCTGAATAGCCAGGTACTTATGAATGCATGTTATTTCGTCGCCCACAACCCAAACTGGCGCATCTCATTTTATTACATATTTTGCTAGTGTCGAAGTATTTAAAACCCTATTAGCAAATCGTGTAATAAAATGTCTAAGAATTCTGCAAAAAAACTGTTTTTTGGCTCTTCTGGGGCTTGATTCCGGTTCAAGACATTTTGCTTAACTGCGGTTCCGATTGCATTTTAAAAAAATAATGTGTTTTCGGATCATCGTCCAAATATACAAAATACATGACACGAAATGGAATAAACAAGAGCTACAGAAAAATAACAGCGCGTACACAATACATGAATGAAGCAATGACGAAAATAGGACAAAATTATACATTTGAGAGAATATTCGCATTATCACAAAAACGGCGCTATACAAATCATCCAATTGTTATTATTATTAAAGCCTGAACAAGGTTTTGTTATAGTCCATGATTTTAGACATTCTAAGGCCACTCTCTGACGGTCCGGTAGGGAATCAACATAAACCTCATGCGTGATACCGACAGGGCACTGCTCCATACATTTCAATGGGTGATTTCAGTGGTGGAAGCGGGAGAGGCGCGACTTTTTCCTTTGAGTTCAAACATGGAGAGGGGTATGAATTTTCGGCTAATAATGGAGGTAGAGAAATATGCATGCCTTTATTACTATAAATTACCGGCATATGCATTAAAGGGTTATTAAAACTCTTTCCTCAGCACTAACGCACTCCCTCATATTGGTATTCATTTTTGTAATATATGGAGGAACGCGCTGGACCAGTTCTTGGAATGTTTCTTTTGACATTTGGTACATTTGTCGGAATTTTACACCGTCTTCGGACAGTTCCCTGGCAGCAACAAATAACCTACTTACGTTCAATGTAGGGGTGGACCCAAAACCTCCTCCTTTTTTGTCTCATTCGAAGGAATAAATAGGATACCAGAACCTCGTCTTCACTTGATTCCCTTGACATTTTTCTATCTTGAGTTTGACAGATCTGATAACATTCGGCGGTAAACATAACGGAAATCTGCAATACCGACAATTTACTGGCGGCTACAAATCACTGCAGACCCGTCAGAGAGTCGATGGAGGAAATATAGCGAAACATTTCCTGAATTTTTGCAGCACCTGGTTTATGTCGATTCCCTACCGGACTGTCAGAGAGTGGCCTAAATGATAATCTACCGAGGTTTAATTTCGTAAAGCCTCAAAAAAAAACATTTTGACTGGTACCAAAAATTTCAAGACCCCGGCTTGAGTAAACAAGTCTCAGCACTCTGGACAGTGGAGAGTGGTACCCATAATTAGTAGTGTTGATTGAGGAAAAGCAATTCATTTTTTCCGAGTCTACGGCAAAGAATGTTGAACTGCATTAGTTGCAACAAAGAAGGTGAGTCAATAATACAATTCATTATTTTGAATATCCAAATGAGATGGAAGTCTCTCCTATGCCTTTCTAATAAACAAATAATATTTATGATTTGTTCGATTTCGATGTCAAAGACATTTTGAAAGGAGTTTGTGATTTAGTTATCACAGTATTATTAAAAATTATAAGTGCATCACACGTACTTAACACGTGTACTTTATTATAATTTTTGGAATTTTTAAAAATCACCTTTATCTGAAATTTTGGGCTTTTGGCGTAGGTACTTTACAAGCGTGGTTCACTTAATAGCATTATTATGCAATAATGCAATACTTAGGATATTATTGAGTTTTCTTTTGTTAAAACTACACGCAAATATCGATATTTTTGAAGAATATCATTCGCTGAATGACAGCTGTCATCTGAGAGAACCGGAACCGCAGTCAAGCAAAAAGTCTTTAAGCCCAAGGATGAGGACAATGTCTTATCCGAACCGGAATCAGGTCCCTGGAAAGTATGAAATGCACCTGTTTGTGCTGTGGGTGACTGGTAGTTTGTTAGTCAGTATTGATCCATCATTCAAAATCAGGGTGACTGGATAACTCAACACACTTATGAATCAACACACTTTTTAAAAGTGAGAAAAAAAAAGTAACTGGTAATCTAATCTAACCTAATTAATAATTTATTTTTTAATTAAAATAAAAAATGGTTAATTAGGTTTCCGGCTAGTTTTTTTTGTTTTTAATGACTATCACTTTGAAGAAGTCTGCCGATGTATGAATGTTTGTTAAATTGTCATGGAATGCAAAATAAGAATATTGCGAGAAATAGCTTTCGCCGTGTTTGGTGACTACATCTGAACAGCCAGCTACTTGAATTCGGCGTGTGACTTAAAGCTTTTAGGTAATTAACTTGTGACTAGATTACCATTTGTGAACTTGATTTTTAACTGGTTTAATTTCCGACTCGGTTCTAAATGCGTACTAGCCTGGTTGTGGTCCAGTGGTCAGAAGCTATGAGTTCCCACTGCGGCGTCGAGGGTTCAATCCTCTGCTAGCTAAGTCCTCCATCACCTCATAAGTAACATTTTCTCCGATAAAATTGAAAAAACATAGACGTGTTATTGTTTCGCAATATTTACACAAACACACTTACTTTTCCAGTCAATTCTTTTTTTAATCATTGGTCGTGTACGACAGAGACAGACATTCAAACAATATGTGGGTATGGATGAAATAGAAATACCACCGGATGTCTAATCTTTGGTTACGTTTATTTACAAAAACGCAACGATAAATGAATAAACATACCTTTCTCCACTTTAAAAATCTATCTCCACTAAAAAATATTTTGTAAAACATACAATGGAACGGTCAGAAAAAATGTAATATTTCTGATTGGATTTTAATAAATGCTAAGCCTATGTAAATTTATAAAATATTTTTCTATTTAAAAACATTATATTTATCGTATTGCGTAATAATACTATCATTATTTTGAATTAATAAATAATAACTCTCCGACGTCCCTCTCCCCATTAAATTAGTAGTTTATTTTGCCGTTGTCAGTAAAGGAATTCAATATAGGCGGCTCGGTCTGGTTGGAGATGATTATTTCCATATAATTTAATTCATTAATTCCGTTGTGAATTTTACCCCAACTTTTCCTATTGGAAACAAATTAATACGGAACGCTGAGTATTTCCCAATCACTTTACCATAATAGCATTCGGAGATAATTGAAATTTTTATAATAATAATAAGTAGTTTGTCTGTTCTTATGAATGAAATGTCATTTCTTGGTTTTTACTAGCGTTTGCCGCGTATAGGAAACACTTCATAACACAGGAGTGCATTTGGCACTTATTTATGCAATTCTGTTAGAGATAGTATACGACCTGACAGCCAGTGGCGGGCGGCTCGTGACTTTTGAGTGAGCTAGAGCGCTAAGATTGAAAAATACGACGTTATTGATGTCGCTGAAACTGAAAATGATTTTTAATGTTTTTCAAAATTTCAATTTTTTGTATGAAGATTTAGATGGGCTGTACCCTACCTACCATCTAAATCTCCATACAAAAAATTGAAATTTTGAACAAAATTAAAAATCATTTTCAGCTTCAGCGACATCAATAACGTCGTATTTTTCAATCTTAGCGATCTAGCTCACTCAAAAGTCAAGAGCCGCCACTGCTGACGGCACGCGTGACGGTTTAATGCTAAATCAAAGTATGGCAATTACCGTATCTTTTGCTTGCCACGTTGTGAGCTCTACAATGTGTTTGTTTGTTTGTAATGCCATTGATTATCCCGCTACACTTATGCGGTAGTAGGAATAATTCTAATTTTGTCAGTGATATTCGCGACGTGCTTTCTTCGAAAATATTATTTTTTAAAGTCGTATCTTATTTGATTATTTTTGTCTCAATGATGTTATTGTCTTCAACTAGTTTCCTTTTTTATGCTAATTGGATCGATTCTAACCTAACCTAGTTTTAACTCGTGTTATTCTCCTTATTAAATAAAACGAAAACTTTGTTTAAAACCACAAATTAATTTTTAAATCATTACTAACCGGTTTCGCTTATCCCAAGCTACGTCAGGGTAAAATTAGAAACTAAACAAAAATACAGTGAGCGCATATATAGATGAGATATACTAAATATAATAAGAGGGAGATAAAATATAAAGAGAAACAATGGAACAGTCTTTCGTCGGCTCATAAAGCTGAGTGATACGTAACTCTATCTTGTTCAACAATGTTTTCTTTTTTTTTAGTACTCAATTTTAAACGCATTTTTTTTCCTCGTAGCACCAACCAGTACCTACCTATCAAACACATATACATAATTGTTTACTCTATATTTGTTTTTCTCATCTCTTCATAAGTACTTAACTATACTCAAATTATCTGGTATACGTAAACGATTACTCTATACTTTTTTTTCTTATCTCTTTGAACTTATTATTCTATATTAATTATTATACAGTACTCAAATTATTTGGCATAAACAATTTTTTTTTACTGTTTCGTTCTTCACATCTCTTTATACTTAATTATTATGCTTTTTTCTAGATATATTGTATTACCGTACTATGTCAATACTAGCTTTTTCCCTTCTATTTTTGTATAATGGCACTTAATATGAACTAAACTTGTCAATTTGACTGTCCTAAAATGGGATTTGTTCCCAGTTGGGCAGTCAAAGCTTTCTTACATTTTATTGTTAAATAATGTGTGTTTCAAATAAATAAAAAATAAATAAAAGTGAGTCAGAGATACGTCTGTCTCACTGTTCCATTATTTCATTTTATATTTTGTCTCTCTTTTTATATTTTGTACATCTCACCTATACTGCCGTCATACCGCAGCAGTGTATATGTCCGCTCTATGAATTTTTGTTTAGTTTTAGTTGGGAACTCATGGCCTCGATAAGGCGTTTCCAGGCATCCCTATCCTGCATTATTTCTCTCCCGATATCGCTTGGGGCGACCGACTGGGGGAACTGCACTCCGTATTTTCAGTGGAATTCTCTTCTCTGGTATTCTTAATATGTTGCCAAGCCACATCCTCAATGAGGTTGCCTTCTACAACGAAATTTCATATTAATTACTAATGTATTATATTAATTAGACAATACCGAGGACAGAATATTTTGATTTTTTGGCAAATACCAAATAGCACCGAAGATACGACCCGTCAAATGTGCTGACCAGTTGATAAATCTCGGATCGTCGAACTTCTTTAAAGATCCCATTTCAACCTAACCCAAGTATTTTTTTTAAACTTTTATTGCCCCGAAATTACTTTTCGGATATGCAAAATTTTCACCCGTTGAACGCCGGTGCATCCGATGGGCAATGTCAAAAAATCATTTCTCTGAATATGAGTAGTTATTTTGGGGAAACTACTTATGACAGATATTTACAATTTCTATAAATATATAAACACATTATCTGTTGAGACGGTACAATTATTACGAAAATCGACACAGGCCATGCGCAAATTTACCCTCGGCACACTACGGAAGTATTAGACCGGCGTCCAAAGGTTAATTATTATCATAAATTCAATTAAATTGTTTAAAAAAAAAACTTTGTCGATTGATGACATTTTATTTTCATTGTTATCCATTGATACGAATGTATCAAATGTTATGTTACGCTTTCCTTTCTTTTTTATAATGTTCAATTGAAAAAACACGGTTTACGTTTACTGCGGTATCAAAAATCGATCACTAGGAAAATAAATAATTTAGTAATTAATTGTGAAACATGAATTCTTTACGGATTAGTTTACACTAGCGATCAAAGCTACACTAGCTGCACAGTTTGGCTATAAGTTTGACATTTTCAAAGGATTAGTAGTTTTTTTGAAAAAAGTGTTCTTGTCTGAAAGAGTAAACTTTACAGTTTGTGGCATAGGTAGAGTAGTACATTTAAAAATGTATGGATTTACAAATACTCTTTAAAATATGTGCTTTGTTTCCGTCCTCCTTTGGCCGCCTGCGAAGGTATGCCTGTCAAGCTGTGCTAATTTTTATTTCAAATCTTTTTTCGCTGTTTCGAAATGTAAATAAATACCACTGATGTCGGAATTGAGAGACTCTCCCCAGTACTATTACAATGGCTGGAGGCAAAGGCCACGTGATACCCGTTTTGGCACCAGCTTACCCATCTGCCGTCCACGTTTGTTTCATGCGATTTTGACTGCGGTAAGCAAATTACAAAGCATTTATAAAAAGGGCCAAACTAAATACTCTTGCAAAGCGTTTGGTTTTTGTTAACGGTTGAACCTTTTTACTTGGTTGCTGTTTTACTTTAATTGGCGATGCGCTTAGCTCGCCCTCCGCCCCTCTTATTTTTGTTTCTCCCCCTTGCGTGTTAGGGCATCTCTATTTATTATTTGCTCGATGGTAAAAAACACTTTTTTGGTTAATATTACTATTATTATTTCATTGTCAAAGAAAGCAATCGTTTTAAGGCTAGACATTTTAATTAAGTTAATATTTTTTTTGTTTGTTTTAAATCACTATTAAATTTATACATTTGGTGGTTAAGATTAACCGAAACGGGTCAGCAAATGTACAAATTGAATAAATTTTTCGTTTATTTGTTATTATTTCATTTAAAAAAAAAGTATAACTATCTGATAAAAAGTTTTTCTAGGTAATTATTATTATGCGTGACAGCTGTTCCGCCTTTGGAAAGCATTAGCGGGCATTGCACGTATGATTCGGACTCGAGATCTCACCACACTTTATTCCAAGACGTCCGCGTAAAGGCAGAGACCTGCAGTCTGACACGTAGGTTTTCCTCAGTGATCGACGTGCTATGCCTTTACACGTAAGTGTTTGAACGCGTGCCGCGGATTTTTTAAATTTTTTATGGCTTTTCACCGACGGCTTATGGAAAAACGAAAGCAAAGAATAGAAACTTAAAGATCAGTATTAGTTAATTTTTGAACGAAACATTGCAAGTGAACCATCTAAATTTGTACCGTTCGTAAGTAAGTAATTTATCATCTTCTGGGTAATTATGACTTGATGTTATTATTTTAATTGGTAATTGACCATAGCGATGTCTATGTTACGATGTTTATGATCAAAGCTGTAGCAAATCTTTTAAACCGTACGATGTATCACGCATCGGGCCACCCTTCGCTCTGATCTCTGAGTAATACACATACACTTCGGCGCGAAATCAATCGATCAATGGATCGGCCCGCCCGCCGAAGAGTGGTGACTCTTTTACCCAAATTAACGCAACGCTTCGGGCGTGCCGCCGATCTGGCGTATCGGCGAGCGCTTTGGATCGAAGATCGAGAAGCACAGGCGGAAACGTACATACGGAAGATGCTATTGTCGTACTATTCGATGAGGTAATTTAATTGACGTACCTAGGTAGTTATTTTTTTTAATATTATAGACTTTTTGAAATTGTTAAATATGAATTATTCAGAGTTTTATGTGTATATATAGATGAAAGTTTATATTGTAAATAAAGGTAACTAAGTAATTAAATATAATATATTAATTTGGTTTCACGCAAATGTTTTATTTGTACTTTTATTATATCTCTTCAAAGTAGTAACTGTAGATACCATATTGTTTGTTACTCCTTTACGTCTGGTTGGCGACGCCCCGGACTGCACACTTACATTTTGATGCTGCGTGGAGGGTATTTTAGATGGTCTCCGTGGTTGAATGCTTGCTTACGATCCTTGGCTGTGAATCCGGAGTTCCCGGGTTCAAATCCCGGCTTGAGCAAGTAAATGTTATTTGATTAAATTGTGTTATTTCACAAATTATTCATTTAAAATAATATGTGGTATATTTGCAGCACGTTCCAGAGTGTACTGTAGATACTGTCAGTATCGCCCTGGTGAAAGACCACCATTCAGAATCTAAATGTTGCTTGAAATGGCTTTAGTCGTGTTTTGTGACCAGATTTGAATAGCCCGGTACTTCCCCACCTTCCTCTTTCCCATCTCCTTCCTCTCCTTAATACCTTCAGCCTCTTAACATACCCAAATTGGGGATGACATAGTCTCACTGGCTTTCGACGGTTGGGAGCAGTTGGGACTCTCGCATGGTATCACATAAACAATTTTGAGGAGAGGAAGGAGTGAACATAGGTTTTGAAAAGACCCATATTGTAGGAGGGAGGAAACACAGAGGGCGGCAAGTCGTTCCACAGCCGGGCTGTTGAACTCAAGAATGTGTCGTAGAAATGACCGGATCTCGTGACAAATGTCAACCGTGTACAAATGTTGGGCGCGTGTTTGGCATGTTTCCTGACTGCACTGGTGTCGAAGGCATCAATAAAATCTTTGCTAAAAATATTCTAGTTAATCATCTTAAAAATGAGAAAATGGCTATGACTTTTCATGATCATAATACCAGAACAAAGCAACTAGATAAGATAAATATACCTAGATGCAATACTACTTTTGGACAGAGAAGCTCTGAATTTTTAGCTGTAAAATTATATAACAAACTCCCTCTTAATATCAAAAAAAGTAATTCAATCAATAGTTGCATTAAGTTCAGCAAAACTTGGCTTAAGGAGCTGACTACTTATTCTCAAAAAAACGTCATAGAAATTACTGGAAAGACCCTAACCTAACCTTGAAGTTGAAATATAGAAGTCACTGAAACCCCTTTGTGTAAAACCTGGTCCGCCTCAGCACAAGATCTCCTAGTGAGGAGGACTATGAAAAAAATTCTATAATATATATATATTTTTAATATTTATAACTTACCTTATAATATCAAAATTATATATAAACTAATAATTTTTTTTTTTTTAAAGTTCCTCAGAGCATCTTCCATACAAATCCTGGTAGAACAATGATAACATTCCCACCTGACGCCTGTGCTCTAAAGATTGAAAATCCGTTTGTTAAGATGGGGAACCTAACAAAAGGACCACTCGTTTCGTTTTTTCAGGTATCTTGGGGCCATAGACCAGAGGTGGCTACCAAATTCAACAGTGGGGCGCACTTGTGATTTGTACAGGGTCAGTTGTGTACTGTTAAAGTATCTGCGGGCCCTGTACAGTACGCACCGCTTCTGAAAGACTAACTTTACTCTGGCTTGGATGGAGCCCCCGTGCCTGAGCTGGTTACTTAAAGTTACACTAAGCGTATCAATGGAAGGCTTGTTGGGAAGATTACTTCCGTTAAAGGCGACTAGGTTAAAAATAAAGAGTTATTTGCTTTTGTAGTGGTGTACTGGATGAATAAAAAAAAAAAATTATTCATTACCTTTTTAACGCTCAACTATAAAATTATTTTTTTTTACTAATCTTCTATCAACTATTATATAAAGAAGAATCTCCCGGGCCGGCGGTGTGTGTTTGTTTTGTATACAAATCTACAGTTTTATTCCGGGCTTAATGAAAATTTGCATTTTTAACCTTCGAAAGAAGAGGAAGGTTACTGTCTACATGAAATTTAGAAAACCACCCCCATCCCCCTTTCCTACCCCTTTAAGCAGAATGTTGAAATTTTGTCCACTTGAAGCTCAAAATAAGAGGAAAATTACTGGGTAGGGTTAGGGGTAGGGTTAATAGATCATCAAAATTTTATTCCAAACCGTACATAGCCCCGTGCAACACCGGGTACTTCAGCTAGTGAGTATATAAAAATTACATACTATCTTTTACGGTGTATCAAATTAAACATAAAATAATTACTTCAAAAGATTGGTATTCACTTTGTGGCGTCATTATAAATAAATTAATTAAAATATATACTTTGTATTCACCATTTTATTAATATGTACAGTTAACGTAAATCAAATTTAATAATTAAGTTCTGCAAGTATTTTTAGTTTTTATTATTGTGACAGCTGTTTCAGCGTTTAAGGCCATTTTCAAACTGCAGTTAATCCGCATTGTGACGAGATATTTATAATATTTTATTTACTCCCGCAGCATTCTAATTTAGACGGGTTTTTTAAAATAATGATTTATTAAATCGATAAAAAATTAAATGGAGTTCTACGAAGTAAACACAAAAACAATTAATAATTAAGATATCTACATGTTTCAAAAGCGATGCTTTCTTCATCTTTTCAGTATTCTATATATTCCTGAAAAAAAACATGAATATTTTAAATAAATACCAACTCTTCTTTAGCCACTAACCTAATAAATATAATATCAATGACAAATAATATTAAAACAGAAACTGCAAATATCATGCAATGTGAAGTGTTTACTAATGTTGTGTCCTGTGCGTTCAAAATCATATCTTCCCAAACTAAAACTTTACAATATAACATGTCAATCTGGAGTGACCTGCCAGCTGCAGGGAAGTATATGTCTGCATCTGTTTGTACATAATAAGATCAACCCTAGCAAGTAATATTTGTACAGCGCCCTTGAGGTGATTTTCCACAAAAACAGCGCTACACAAATCATCCAATTATTATTATTAAGTTATTTCTAGACAGAGAGAGAGGTAGGTATTTTGAGTACATATGCTTCGAGTTGAATTGTAGGAAATTAATGTTATTCTGATATCTTGCAGAGATATTAAATTGTTAATTATGTTACCTGCTGTATGAGGATGCTGCGGTGCTGATTGCTAACAGTATGGAAGATCTACAGTCCCTCGTATCTAGGATGAACCAAGTATGTATGAAGAATGAGCTAATGATGATTCTAAGTAAGTCTAAAGTCATGGTGTTTGAAAGAGAGAGTACAAAAACAGTACGCAATGCAATTGTAAATGATGACTACTTGGAGCAGATAGGTGAGTTTGTGTATTTGGGAAGTATGTTTACAAGAAATGGAAAGGCTGATAAGGATGTTGGAAGAATTGGAATGCAGGAAACTCCATTAACGGAGGACTGAACGTGGTTGGTGCTAATAAAAAATTGTCCAACAAAGCGAAGCTAGCAGTCTACAATGGAGTGAGGCATGGAACTGGCAGAGGAAGGATAAAAGTAGACAGAATGTTGTAGAAATGAGATATCTTAGGCGAATGAATGTGTGTAAAATCATATATAATAGTGTGAAAAATGTTGAGATTCATAAAGAATGCAAACCTGATGTAAGCGTGATGAGTAAGATTAAGAAAGAGACGCTTAGATAGTTTGGGCATGTATAGCGAATGATGCAAACCTATTGGTACTCACAGATTATGTATCCAAATCCTTAGATAAAGGCTACCAAGTTGATTGCTCATACAATGATTTTTTGAAGGCCTTTGATACTGTAAATCATGACATGTTATTCAATAAACTGTCAAGGATAGGTTTTTCTTTGCGGTTTCTAATATTCTTTGCCAGCTATTTTACTGGAAGAAAACAATTTGTATCGCATGGAATATTTTTGTCTAAATTATTTCCTGTGCTCTCTGGAGTTCCTCAGGGCTCTAATTTTGGCCCCCTCCTCTTTTCTATTTTTATTAACGATATCGCAGAGAGTATTCTGCATTCCAGGTTTCTTCTTTTCGCTGATGACCTAAAAGTGTTCTTAGAAATATTAACTTTAGAAGACTGCAATCGACTCCAATCGGATATTGATAGAATTATTGATCAGAGTAAGAGAAATCAGATTGAGTTCAATATTTCTAAATGTTTCATTCTTTCTTTCACAAGGGCGTGTCATACTTGGTTTTACTGGTATAATATGAACGCCTGAAGTTTAAAACGTGTCTCCACTATGAAAGATCTTGGTATCGTGTTTGATAGTAGGCTGACATTTCATGTTCATATTGAAGTCACCTGTAGTACTTCATTAAAAATGCTGGGTTTCGTCCTACGTACTTCAAGGAATTTTAAAGACACTCGGGTTCTCATAATTTTATAACTCGCTAGTAAGGAGTAGGCTTGAGAGTGGGTCGGTGGTATGGAGCCCACATCAGGTGAAGTATTCCCTCATTTTGGAGAGAGTTCAGAAGAAATTTTTGAAATTTCTTTATCCGAGGAAGTATGGCTACTACCCGTGGCTCTATCCTACCGACTTTCTCTTAGGTATGCTCGGAATGAACCATCTGCGGGTCAGAAGGGATGTACACATTGTGACACATTTCTTCAGACTGATTCGCGGATGGTTCGAAAATTCGGCTATCATGGAGAGCATTCATTTCCATGTTCCCGATGGTTATCTCCGTCACCGACAGCATAGACTGTTTTATGTCCCGGCCTGCAGGACCAACTTGTCAATGGCCATGCCGGTGGGGAGGGCAATCTTGCTGTTAAATAGAATCACTTCGGATATGGACATATTTAGCATTAATGAAGCTGCATTTAAACATAACGCTTTGTTGCTACTTGTATAATACCAGTATGCCTTGTATACAATTTACTGAGATTATGTATGTCTAACTTTTTTTTTTTTAATTTTTACTATTTTTTATAAGTAATTATTTTGGATATCGTACATCCTGTATCATCTTTAAATATGCCTTAAAATGTAAATTTTATAAAATTTTTAAAAAGAATAAAGAATTGAATTGAATTGAATTGAACGAAGAAAGCAGTGTAAGGAGAATGTATGAAACGAATGTGAATGGAAGAAGAAGCCAGGGACACCCGAGGAAGACATGGCATGATCAAATGAATCAAATACTTGAGTCGGGTCATATCAGAAGTCGGAATAACAGAAGAAAATGTATGAATGTGAATGAAGCAAGAAGTGCATGCCAATCGAGTTGTTTCCTTACTTAAAATCTCAATAACAACGTTTTATTTTATTGAAGACAAAATGAGGGCCCTGCGATCGTTTAAAAGCATTTTAAATGACAACCCCAAAATGGCTCTTAGAAAAATTATTGTAAGTTTAAAAAAGTGGATGTTTTTTACTTTCGCTAAACGGTGTCTGGAAATGAGTGATACTTTACGAAAGGTGATGGTTCTACATTACATTTTAAGACAATTCTGTGTTTATTTTTTTTTTTAATTATTTATTGCTTTGCAAGGAAGACAATCACGTGGAAAATGCGATTTTTTGTAATTCTGAGAAAAACGTTAAAAACGAATTATGATGTTTTGTACTGTTTCTTTAAAACATGTTATATTTGAAAGTGTCAATTTTGAATGTGAGGTACGAAATTTCAGAGACTCTTGGTATTGCCATATTAATAGAAAAATGTCGTTCGACTTTATCAATGTCTGCATTTTATTGACATGTTATAAAAAATGTTTTTTTTGCTGGGTATTTAAAACAGGATTTTTTTAAACATTACCTTTTACCACTGAAACAGGGTATTTCAGTTTTGGAATATGGTAACGTCATCCACTGTTTTTTATTGTTGCTTTCTAAGGTTTTTGTTTTACATTCACGTAGTTCTAGAACCACAGTGACTTTCGTGCTGTGTGCCAAAAAATTGTTCAGAATAATAAACTAAATTTAATGGATTTTCACAAAATATTAGTGTTAGTTCCTCATAATTCACAAAAAGGTAAGCGTTGATGCGAATATTATCAAAGCCTCTCCCTTCTCATGCTCATAAACGAGGCATTTATTTATTTATTTACGCCAATAGAGCTTATACATAAACAATTACATACCTAATCGTGTTAAAAAAGAAAATATGGTAAACATTTAATTTGGGACTCATAATTTAAAAAAAGCATACACACCTAGGCTTATAAAAAAAAATATATATATTTGTGAATGCGGAAATACAAAATAATGCACTTAATTTTTTACTTTATTTAAATAAAACGCGTAAATATTAAAGGAGAATTGACGCCATTTTTAGTCTTGTTAATATGATACTGCATTTGTCGGAAATGCCAATTACATAAAATGGATTTAAAAAAAATATGTTATTAGGTTCTTAGTTTTGGTATTTTTTTTATTAAAAAGCCCAAACTAAAACCTTAACCGACTTAGGATATTTAATATCTACAGTTGACACTTTGTATGCAATTACTGTTTAATTCACATTATAAAAATTAATATGGCGGCGTCAACTTTCCTAAATATTTGTGTTTTTATTTTGGAAGTAAAAAAAAGAAGTCCATTTTTTTTTATTTCCGCAAATCAAATGTTTTTTTTATTTATTTTTAAGAAAATTAGAGTACATGTATTTATTTCAATTATGAGTTTTTCTACTGAGTCCCATCTGGAAATATTTGCCAAAACTGATATAATTTCATTATAACGCGGATTGGAAGGAGAGATTGGGTATGACGAAACTATCAAAAGAAGTTGTCCGCGAATCTCAAGGAATATTTTTCGAAATATGTTAAGATAATTACACAGTTAGATACAGTTCCCTTTGCAGGCAGCTAGACGAGGAACTTGAGATCCCTGAGGTGTATGTGTGGTAAAACCATGTATAACCATATTAAAAATGTTGAGATTTGCAGAGAATGCAAGGTTGATGAAAGTGTAATGAGTAAGATTAAGAAAGGGACGCTGAGATGGTTTGGGGATGTAGGGGGGGATGAAAAAAGGGGTGTAAAATAGAATATGTGACGCGAATGTGAATCTTAGTAGAAGTCGGAGGCGCCCGAGGAAGACACGGTATGATCAAGTGAACCAAATACTTGAGTCGGGCCATGTCAAGAACTAAAACCGAATTTTTTGGGGGTCCGTAGTCTGTCTAGCCTCGCGGAGAAACGGCCTAATGGTTAGTTAATTAAATATTGGCTTTTAACGCCGTAATATCTGTCACAATATTAAAAAATGTTTTCAGAACTTAATAATAATACTTTGCACACGGAGTTTCACCAATTTTTAATTGTCTCGTTTTTTGAACTATTTTTCAGTTAAAAAAAATCTTTTGTGTCTCTTCGCAGATTATCAATTTTTATTCGACTCCAAAGTTTCGTGTCAACTGTGAACATAATAATACAGAATCAACAATATACCACTACTCTAGCCCCGTTAATAATTTTTTTAAATGCCATTGGTAACAATGATTCCATAATATTAATTTTCTGAAGGTTGCCCCCAACTCCAACCAACTTCACTCTAAACAGGTCAAACATAATTTCACCGTGGAAAAGTCGCATATTTTTTTGTCGAATCCTGGCTTTTCCAGGACTATGTTTTGAAGTTCCGAGACATTGTGGAAGCTCGTGCAGCATCTCCGGTCAACATGGACAGGTTTTTCAACTCCAATCGTCAGTCCATGACGAGTTATTTGGACATCTTTAAGGCTTGCCGGCTCTGTGGCTCGGGCGGCGGGTATAAGATGCCAATCATACAGAAAATAAACAACGACGATATCATCGATGTGGAGGCAGAATTGAAGGAGAAAATCAAAGAATGCGTGTCTATTGAGGTAAATAAATCATTTAAGCCGGTTATTTACCTTACTATAACGCTTCAAAGTTAAGTTAGAATTACTCGTAAAATCTGTCATGTTAGCAAGTGAAATTGACAAAATATAATAGTACAGCGTTATTTATTCATTTAAGTGAATAATTTATTAAGAAAATTAAACAATGCGTCTCTTTTGAGGTAAATAAGTCATTTACGCTGGTTATTTACATTTCAATAACACTTCAAAGTCATGTTCAAGTGGTTGTAAAACATGTTATGTTAGCAAAAGAAATTGACAATGAATCCAACTTTTCTTCATTCAAGTCAATAATTTATTGTGATTTTGCATTCTAGCAAGTATATTTCTATTTATATTGTATCCATATCTCAGTGTTTGAGAAAGGGGGTGTCGAAAGAAGTCGGGGACACCCGAGGAGGACACGGCACTATAAAACAAGTTAAAATTTTTATGAATTTGAAATGTTTGTTTTATGTGCTAACTTTGGCCTCCTCCACAAATGTTCTCCATCAGTTGCGGTCCCTCTATTAAGGGCCGGCCTTGAGCCAAACTTGCTTACGACGATCCTGGCCCGTCAATCCTGTCAAGTACTAGGGAGAAAGTACTACAGAAATATGCTGACGTCGTAAATAAAAACACTGTATTTTTCCTGAGACTCCTAAGGAAGATACTGTGTTTTTACTTACCACGGCAGTGCAGTCTTACTAAATTCGCGGAGTCCATACGATTTGTTGATATGACGGAGAGATGCGTACACGAGCTGCAAACAGAACTAACGACATCTGTATTTAGTAGTTAGTTCCTTGCACAGAAAACGGCCTTTGACCGCACTGGAAGAATAAAATGTCACTATGAATTCATATCTCGGCCTCACTCTTTCGTTAGGACGATCGCCGTGTTGTACCCTGTGTTTTCTGTATCTGTCTCTTTTTCACACACTTGTGAATTATTCGTTCAAATAAAAGATAGGTAGGTCCATACAAAAGACTCGTAAAGGTATGGAACGATCTAAGTTCCATGTGAACAATAATTGGTGTGAGATGCTAGTATTTTTTTTTTTGAAATTTTACAAGATTTTAAAAATTTATATACAGTACAGTCTCACTAATCCGGCACTAATGCAGGCGCAAGAGTGCCAGATTAGTGGAAATTTCGGATTACTAGAATGTAGGTAAAATGATTAAAAATTTGTATATATTTTTGTATATGAGTATATGTACATATTGGAAGTAATTGTTTTTTGTTGTTATTTTCTGGCTTTCACCCATTAAGGGCGATCTTGGCCATGTTTAATCAATTAGATTTTAATATTACAAATTGTTTCTTTAAAATTAGTTGCCTTTCAACAGGATATAATATTTGGGCAAATAAAATTGAAGCAGATAAGTTACAGTGTAAATTTATGTGTTTTTAATCCCCAGTGACTTAAATTTTGATGCCATTTTTATAAATATATTTTGCCAATAAATTGTTAATTTGGGGGGAGTTGAGACTTAGAAGGCGGGGAATACTGGTAGGGAGATCAATTTTAAGTTTTACCAATTCATTCATAAAGTTTGGAAATTGGCCATTGATAGGACACTCGAAGAAATTATAGTCCAGAGTATCCTCTGACCCACAATCACAGTGGAATCTGGCGAGATGGCTAAGTCAAGAAGTGTGACCTAGTCTCATTCGAGTTATGGAGGAAATATATTTTTTTGCCATGCAAGTGTATTTATAGGGCTTGATAGGAATAAAAGGTTCTATTAACGAGTTCTGATGACCTTTTGTTCCATTGGAGTTTGTATTTGCATTTTAGACTAGGAAAATAGTCTCTAACTGGAACAGGAATATCATTTAACGGTTTATTAATAAAATGAATATTTTTAATATTTTCCCAGAAATAGGCATGTGCTTGGGACAATCACCAACTTTTAATGTTTTACTTTTTTCTGGTCCGCTTTCCATTGTCTTAACGTGCTCCACTATCTTCAATTTCTTCTTTTTATATTGTGCATAGTAGTACGTCCGACGTCGTATTCTTTAGCAAGCTTGCATGTGTTTTCGCCCTTATCTAACCTTTTTAAAATGTCCTTCTCCCGTAAAGTCAAAGTCTTATATTTTCTCTTATTGCTCGTAGCGCTCGAAGACACGTGGACTGATTAACACGTTCATTGCTGACACCGCGCGTCACGCGTTGACAGTAATTTGACCGGCTAGCGTCTGTTCCATTTCCGGTCTAAAACAGACGCAGCCATGTGGTTTTGAGTCGCCATAATAAATAAAACATTACACATTCCTCTTTCTCGTTTTCTTTCTGAAAAAAAAAAACAGTAAATTATGATGTCTATACAATATTATGGTCATGTAAACACTCCTTTAGTTCGCTCGACCTTTCAGTCAAATGTTCTCAGCATGGCATTAATATGTACGAATTTTAGTTAGCAATGAACGTGTTAAGGGTATGAAACCAAAAGTATGCAATAATTAACGTGAGAGTTACGAAACGTACTTTTGGTGCATGCGTATATGACGACGCTCGCAAGCTCACTGACACTCAGGAGATGGAATGAAATAGTATTGTATGTGCGTGTCCCTTGTTTTAGTGCCGGATTACTGGACGCGCCGGTGGTGAAACGCCGGATTAGCTAGATCATACTGTGCTGGGTGTACAGGCGTTGGGCGCGTTAACAGATGCCTGAGTAGTAATTACTGTAATTAATAATATTTGGATGATTTGTACAGTGCTGTATTATCGGCACCTTGACAAGTCGCCAATTGCGCCAGCCGCTGGGACCGGCCCTGCCTCTATTCATCTTGAGTCTCAACTTAATATGTCCATTTTGGCACACATGCCTAAGTATCTTCTTATAATTCTTGCGGAGTGATTCGATAACTCTCACATGACACAAAATTTTGTACATACAAAGGGGCGACACCTTAACGGACATCCTTAGTTACATTGGGCGAAGGCCAGCAGACGCTGTCTGCAGGGCCTAGCAGCAGCTTTACCTGCTAGTCTTCTTCTTCATATGGTGTAGGTCAAAATGGGATGCAGAGGTTATTCAGCCGGTCGTCGGTCACTTGGTTTAGCAAAGATGTGCCACGGGGAAACTAGTGGAGGGGACATTCTTCTACGATGCAATCTGTTGTTTTAATGTCTTCATTCTAATGATAACATACCAATTTTCTCAAAAAGCTTTCCATTGATATGCTTGGTGTAACCCTAAGTGACCAACTCAGTCATAGGGGCTCCATCTTGGCCAGAGTCAAGTTAGCCTCTCAGAAGCTGGGCGTACTGTACAGTGTACAGGGCCCGCAGATACCTTGACTCTGCTATGCTGACCCTGTACAAATTGCAAGTGCGCCCCACTGTAGAATTTGGTTGCCACCTCTGATCTGAAACCCTAAAATACCTCTGCAGAAACGGGCGGTCTTGGAGTACAGATGTCAAGTGCGAATGCTGTCCTTGTTCTACCAGTATTTGAATGGAAAATGCTCCGAGGAGCACGCCAAACACACGCTCGACACTTGTAAACATTTGTCACATGAGAACGGCTCGCTTCTACTTGGCTTTGGATTAATTTTCGGGTCTCTGTGTTTCCTACCTTCTACAACATGGGTCTCTTCTAGACGTAGGTTCATTTCTTCCTGCCCTCCAAAAGACTCCACACAGCACCCCAAAGATCCAATAAGCCTCGAGGGAAATAATTGCGAAGGCCCCATTTTTGTCTATCATATATGTAAACGCACGGCGAATGTGACTGCATCGGAAGTTGTTTAAACGAGGCCCGCGTCTTCCGAAGGAGGGAGAACCCCGGCATTTTAACATTTGGGGCCACAACAAGGTGGTTGTTGTTCACATCCGAGGTCTGACCTAACTTAGCCTAGTCCTATATCATCCATTTTGTCCCTGTTCTGTTACCGCCGTGTGCGAGTAATTTCAGTTGTCGGCAGTTTTTTAATCTCTCCGCAACTCTCGTACTTCAATAATCAACGCCAGAGATGCACGCAATATAAAATACATTCCGCATTATCTGTATATTGTTTTGCTATGTGATTGTGTGTAACTTCTTCTCATTGTTTTATGCAATCTGATACTCGAGCTCCGTAAGTCTGAAAGAAAAATGCGGTCTTGCAGATTTTACTTTTGTTCTGTTTGGTAGTTTGATTGCTCTCAAAACGCGAGTACAGGTACTCCTTACTTAGCGGCCGAGCTTCATTCCTACGACTAAGTCCATAAATGAATTGGTCATTAGTAATAATTGATTAATTTGTGTAGCGCGGTTTTTGTGAAAAATCACCTCATAAGGGCTGTACAAATATTGCTTCCCGGTCTCTGTCTAATAAGGAAAACAGTCCATTTTTTTTTTTATCAATAAAAATGTTAAATACCAAAATACCAAACTTAATACCAGTGTATATATATATATTTTTTTTTTCTAAAGTAAGTTTTCATTGTTAAAATAATTTTCAAAGTTTCAATTTTTCAAACCCTGCCAAAACGCACCGAATCTATGGCCTGTCGGTTATGATCAGTTTTGAGGGTAGAATGTCAAATGTCAAAACAAGGATGAGCTTTACTGTATATAATTTTATATTCTATTCGTGGTAAACCATAATTAAACACAAGTAAAAAAATTATGTACCTTTTTAGAAACTTTAACTCAAGGAATAATAATAGTATTGAGCATTACGTTATCATGATATCCGTATTGATAATTGGTTTGCTCATGAATATTTTATATAATTTCATTCATTAATAAAATTGACGGCCTCCATGGTCGAGGTTCAAATCCCGGCTTGCGCAAGTAAATTTTATGTAATTAATTTGTGTTGTTTCACAATTAATTCATTTAAAATAATATATAGTATATTTGCGCACGTTCCAGAGTGGAAGATACTCAGTATCGCCCTGGTGAAAGACCACCATTCAGAATTGAAATGTTACTTGAAATGGCTTTTAGCCATGTTTGGTGACCAGATATGAATAGCCAGGTATTTCTTTAAGTAGTTTTTTTTATATTGAACAACAATTAAAGAGCAAATTAAGTTTAAATTTCGCCATAACTAAAAAAAATATGTATTTAAAATAAAAAATAAAATCGAAAAATATAAATGTCCATACTAATCAGTATGCTCACGTGACGTCACGTGTTCCAAATGCAATGGTACCAACATAACAACATGTTTTGATCAGATGATTTTTTATTCACTTTTAAATAACCATTTATAAATTCTACGTACAATTAATTATATATAATAAAAGTTATATATTCAGTATCAGTGTTTGTTGACCTATATGAATATTTATTTTTAGAGTCATTATATTTTTCACTGGAGTTTTTTTATTTTAGTCACTGAATCCTTTTAAGTCTTCAGTGAGTCTTCACGTTGGAGAGCTGATCGAATGTCAGCAGGTCACAAAAACCACAAATCCTTCGAAAATGTCAATCTTATAGCCAAACTCTGCAGCGCCATATGATCGCTAGTGTAAAGTAATTAGTCAAAAATCCATGTCTCAATTAGTTACTAAAATTGTTAATAGTTGGGGGTTTACACTAGTGGTGAGCGAAGCGGCTCGGTTTAGTGAGGCGGATCACTAAATCTGCTCTTTGTAGCGTACCGGTTCGGTGATCCGGCTCGTTTGAACGACGGTTCGCGTCTCCCCGCACCATGCTCTCTCCCTCGTTCCCTTGGCCATCCTAAAGACGTCCTTAAGACGCTCTTACACAATACTTTTTTCGTTCAGTTTTCATGTGGATTGTCTTTACAGAGAGCTGATTTAGTGATCCGGCTCACTAAACCGATCCGCTTCGCCCACCACTAGTTTACACAGAAGGATTTATTTTCTTGGTGATCGATTTTTGATACCACAGTGCTTCAAAGAGTTAGTGAGGAGTACCTATGTTTTAACCCTTTCGACACAATCAATTTTTTTATTTATTTAACTTGAAATAGTTCCGCTTCATGTGGTCTAATATAAACTTAAATATTTTTATATTTTAATTTATTAATTGTTTTTGTGTTTAATTGGTAGAACTAGAAATTTAATGTAAATCAAATTTGATAATGTTATTATTAAGTTCTGCAAATATTTTTAGTTTTTATTATTGTGACAGCTGTTTCGGCGTTTAAGGCCATTTTCAAACTGTTGTTACAATCAAAATTCGCAGAACATCTCTTAGTAAATAATCACGTCCCGCTTGACAACAACAAACCTAAACCCCTACATATAGAAGGAAAGGGTCTTAGATTAAATTTACTTGAACAATTAGAAATTAGTAAACGAACGAATGATCCTAATATACAATTATTAAAGTAAGCAAAATTATATATTCACCACTTGTCAATATGTTCGAATTATGAAAACAATACAACACATTTAAATAAATCAATTAAGAAAACATTTTCAGTTAAATACGAGGAAACACATTATAAATGTGAAAATCTCCCAGAATTCAGAACATAATTTTTAATCTTACTCCACATATATTTAATCGAGGTAAATTTTTATTTCTCTGGGAACTAAGTTATACATTTTAATGCCTTTATACAGTAAACAATTTTGTGTTTGGGATTTGTTTTTTTTTTTTATTAATATTTTTTTTCAGTCTTATATGGTGTGTGTGGATGTCTTTATTTGTAAAGGTTTTGATACAGTGCAAGGGTCTTATTGAAACTTCATTAATCACATCATGTTGCATCCGCGTACGGGGATAGCCGCCGACGGATCGCATACATGACGGCTAACTGTTCGCTATCGTTTCTAGGTGAACCGCGATGACCGCATGCCGCCCCTCATCTGCGAGCTGTGCGTGGACAAGGTGAACGACTTCTACGAGTTCCGCGAGATGTGCCGCGCCACCAACACCCGCGTGCGCGCCTCACTCGGCCTGCCGCCGCAGACCATGTCGCAGGACGTCGTAAGTAGCTTCCCGCTCGTACCCGCATCGCAATACCGCAGCCGGACATGTTACGTTTATCATGTATATATGTTGGAAACATTACTCGAAATGGCTTTAGCCGTGTTTTGTAACCAGATCTGAATAGCCAGGTACTTCCCAACCTCCGCTTCCTCTCTACCACCTTCAGCCTCACAAAATATGTCAATTGGTATTACAGTCCCACTGGCTTTGGATGGTTGAAAATTTTGTGCAGTATTCACATAAAAAAAAAAACAAAACTTAACTGCAAATATATTTGGTAGCAAAATTGCGGCATGGTGTTTTTTTAAGATGAATGATAATCGTAAAGACTGCAAGGCTGATGTTTAGCGTAATGAGTAAGATTAAGAAAGGGACGCTTAGATGGTTTGGGCATGTAGAACGAATGAACGAAGAAAGGAGTGCAAGGAGAATATATGACGCGAATGTGAATGGAAGAAGAAGCAGGGGACGCCCGAGGTAGACATGGCACGATCGAGTGAATCAAATACTCGAGTTGGGCCATGTCGGTAGCCAGAATAATAGAAGAGAATGTTTGAGACCCAAAGAATAATGTTAGCAAGAAGTGTATGCCAAAATCGAGTTGTTTGGCAGGCCATTTTCTCTGCCTACTTCTGCAGTGAAAACGGCGTGATGGTTAGTTAGTTGCTGCGATTTGAACCCCCGTTCGTAGTCGAGGACCGCACCCCTCGCGCGCTGAGGCCGTATAAAATTAATTTTGATGTGCGTTGTTGCGTGTGTTCCAGAATGAAGACTGCATCCTGGGAGTGTCGGGTCCGGTGTTCCACAGCTCCAAGGAAACAGACCGTCCCGCCACACCAAAAGCACCACCCAAGAAGGACACCAAGAACAATGCCAAGAAGGTATGACAATCTGAATTATCTAAAAATTATCAACATAATGTTAATGACATACAAATCACTATGTACACACTCTGCAGTCCCTCAGTTTTAGTGCAGAAAATAATTTGGCTGTATGGAGGGTCTTTTTCAGGAGAGGAAGGAGTGAACATTGGTCTCGAAGAGACCCTTGTTGCAGGAGGGAGGAAACACAAAGGCCGACAAATCGATCCACAGCCGGGCTGTTGAACTCAATAACGATTCGTCAAAATGACCCGTTCTCATGTGATAAATGTCAATCGTGTACGAATGTTGGGCGCGCGTTTGGTATGTTTCCCGACTGTGCACCGGTTCCTCAGAGCATCTTCCATTGAAGTACTGGTAGAATAATGACGGCATTCCCTCCTGACGCCTGTGCTCTAAAGATTGCGATCCGTTTGTTAAGATAGGGGAATCTATTAAACGAACCACCCGTTTCTGCACCGAGTCATGGTTTTTTTTCAGGTATTGTAGGGCTCCTGACCAGAGTTGGCTGCCAAATTCTACAGGTGGTTTGTACAGGGTCAGCAGTTGTGTACTATCTGCAGTATCTGCAGGCCCTGTACAGTACGCTCGGCTTTTGAGAGGCTAACTTTACTTTGGTTCCGTGTTGCTCTTTCGAACCTATCAATATTAATACTTGTATTATATGGTATTAGGCTTGATAGTTCTTGATAATCCGGTGCTTGATGGTTACCTCAAAACTAAACGCCCACTTAATTGTACTATTTATTATTATTCCAAAATACCGGCCCCAAGAGGAACACGCGCAATATGGTATCACTTCTACATACATAAACACACACTTCACAATCTACACATGTGCCCTGATGATGGACTCTGTAACTCTGTCCGAAACGTTGACTAAAGGAAGAGGAAGCGCAACATGGGATAATTCCCCAAAAAAACAATCATTATAATCTATCAGATTATAGATTTGTTAAATTTTTCCCGGTGAAGCTTGATATGAGCGACACCGGTTGGTGCTAATTAAAAAATATATTATTGGTTTAAAACAAATTGATTTAAAAAAATAAATTATTTAACGAATATGTCAAACCATAAAGTAATTGCTTTATATGAAAATATGTATTATTTTTTCTCTCTTGTTTGTTTTTAGCCGCAGCTGAACATCGCTAAGAACATTTTGGAGAAGCGGCAGACGCGCAACTCGCCCGTGGTTCCGCCCACCCTCCTCGCCGAGAGGACGTCGCGCCGGCGCCAGGCCGAGTCGCCCGTACCCGTGCACACCACCAAGAAGCTGAGGTAATTTAATTTAATTTTAATATTAACGAACCATCGTCCAATCACACAGAATACACAACACGAAATGAGATAAACGAGAGCTACAGAAAACAAACAGCACATACGTAATACGCGAATGAAGCAATGACCAAAATATACATTTGAGAGGACATTCAGGTCTGAACAAGGTTTTGGTAGAGTCCATGTCCGTGATGTTTGACTAAATGATTAAATGATTAAATGATATTCTTCCAAGTTTATTTTCTCAAAGCCTGACAAAAATCATTTAGACTGGTACCAAAAATTTCAAAACCCCGGCTTAAGTTACCAAGTCTCAAAATTCTAGACATTGGAGAATGGTAAACGTTTCAGACAGTGTTAGAGTGTCCATCATCAGGGCAGTGTGTAGATTGTGAAGTGTGTGTTTATGTATGTAGAAGTGATACAGTATTGCGCGTAATTAGTAGAGTGTTGATTGAGGAATAGCAATTCATTGTTTCTGATTGTACGGCAAGGAATGTTGAGCTGGATTAATACGGACATAGCTGCTAGGTACGTTGATAAATTTTATTTGTAATTTTTTTGGAATAACTTATTGAAACTTATAGACCTCATTGTAATATAGTCAAAATGAAACCGAAAACACACAGAAAAGAAAAAGATAACAGTAGCAGCTGGGATTCGAATCCAGGACCTCATGTCTACCCGGGACCTTGCGCTCTAATCCACAGAGCTATGGTTACCACGATCCGTTGCGTCCGGTATCATACTTGGATTTCTAAGAACCGTTAATATCATCTTCAATTAATTCCCATTTACTCATATTTTTGGCTGCTACATTTTTATCATGACTGCAAGATTCTACCGGGAAGAATTTGGTATCATTAATTTTATCTTCAATGAATAAAAAAATAATATTTGTCAGTTGAGAATTCAATGGAATCACATATATACACTTACATACTAAGAGTAAAACATAGTAATATATATTTTTTTAGATTTGCGTCCCCCGCTAGACCAGTCTCTCCCCCGCCAGAGCTCAGGAGGAGGTCGGACAAGTCTAGGAGGTCCACAGAAGTGATCCCCGAAGTCAAGTCCAAGGCTTCGGATTCCAGGAAGACCAGGGACAGGGACCTCCCGCTTTCTGCGTTGGAGAAGAAAGGTAAAATCAGAAATTTTTCACCATCAGTTGTTGGGGGGTCAGAGGGGACATCAACAATCCCGCCTAGGAATGAGTTGTTCACACACTGCCGACTCAAGGCTTCAGCTCTCTGTTTTGACCGAAAAGTTGAATTCCGCACACGCTTCTTGAAATAAAATATTTTAAGTAAATTCGTAATAAAATGACTTATTCCCGTGTATAACCAATTTTCGCGGTCGATTACTGTCACGGCTGGCCCTTCAAATTTAGATATTCAAAGTAAATTCATTAAAATATTTATCATACGTAAATTTAAATTTCACAGTCGATCACTGTCACAGCCCGGCTTTGAAATTTAGATATTCAAAATAAAATAATAAAATTCATTAAAATACTACATATTTCTGTGTAATTTCAATTTTCGCGGTCGATTACCGTAACAGCCGGGCCTTAAAACTAAAATTATCTAACTAAGGTCACTCTCTGACGGTCCGGTAGGGAATCGACATAAACCTCATGCGTGATACCGACAGGGCCCTGCTCCATACATTTCAATGGGATCTAGCTCACCACTCGTGGGGGAAGCGGGAGCGGCGCGACGTACTCCTGTTATACCACAAGCGGGACAACAATTCAGTAGCTTCTCGGTAAACACGCATCCAGTAAATCTATGCACTGCGTTTAGATCGTTTACGCGCCATTCATCCCAGTGCAAACATGAAGCAGGATATAAATTTTCGGCTAATAATGGAGGTAGAGAAATATGCACGCCTTTATAACTATAAATTACCGGCATATTCAGTAAAGGGGACAACGGAGAAAGCTTGGTGTGCAATAGGAGGACTTCTTATATATGGAGTAACGTGCTGGACCACTTCTTGGAATGTTTTTTTTTGACATTCGGTACATTTTCCGGAATTTGATATCATCTCCGGACAGTTCCTCGGTAGCAATAAATAACCTACAATGAATGTTACATTTGATGTAGGGGTGGACTAAAACCTCCTCTTTTTTTGTCTCGTTTGAAGGAATAAATAGCATACCAGGGCCTCGTCTTCACTTGATTCAGTGGACATTTTTCAATTTTGAGTTTGATAGATCCGAAAACATTCAGCGGTAAATGTGATAACAGAAATCTTCAATACCGACAATTTACCGGCGTCCACAAATCACTGCAGACCCGTCAGAGAATCGATGGAGGAAATATTGCGAAACATTTCCTGCATTTTTGCTGCAGCCGGTTTATGTCGATTCCCTACCGGACCGTCAGAGATCAGCCTAAATTCGTAAAAACATGATGTGTAAATCTATGAATTGATGTGGATTACCAGCGCGGCCGGCGTGTAAGATTCAGAATTATGAAATAATAATACGAATGAGGACTATATAACCGTGTATATCGAAATTTACAGTGCTTTATCTCCACGGAAATTATATGATATATTTTCACGCAGATCGAATTACATGCACAAATTGTACATCTGTCAAGTGCAGGAATCTGGCCAGGTAATCGGCCACAACATAAATAATATGCCCTTTTTCCACATGGGTTCGATGCTCCGTATCTAAGTAGACAAGTGTGTCAGGTTCCCACTGCAGCGTGGCGGGCTCCATCCTCTGCTAGTCAAGTCCTCCATCGTTTCATAAACAACCTTTTTCCACATGATGGCGGTAGGAGGAATTCTGATATTGTTAGGTTATTTGCAAATATGTAATGTTTATCAAAAAATTTGTTTTCTTTTCCAGGAAAAGAGGTGAAGGAATCGCCGCTGAAGGTCAAAGAGGTCCCCGTCAAGGTGAAAGAAGTGCCCAAGAAAAAGGAGGTGGTTTACCCATTCAAGTGTGAAATTTGCGCAGCGGGTTTCATGAAGCAAGTCGCCTACAAGTAAGTTCAATCTCTTCTCTATTCCCACAGGAGTTAATAGCTGATTATCATCGTGGCCGGCCCTTTAAATTCAGAAATAAATTTGTAGAAATACGACATACTCACCGATGTCAGAATTAGTAGACCTGCCATATAGACAAATTTGCCTACCATTTTGACGCCTGGAGGTAAACCACTAAATTCACGCTTTTCTCGAATACACTACATCATCATTCGTGTATTGACCGGCAGCGAGTGATATTTGAAGAATAATAATTATAATACATTAATAGTTTGAGTGACGCTAATTCACTGCTGTCCATGTTTATTTCACGTGATTTTGACTGCCGTAAGCAAATTTAAAACACTTTTAAAAGAGTCAAACTAAATATTCAGTTTTTGTAAACAAGCCGAACTTTTTTCTTATTTACTGATTTATTTAAATTGGCGGTTTGGGTTAGTTTGGAATCTGTACCACGACTATGGGAAAAAGGGGATTTACCATAAATTTTGCACAATTGTAAAAAGTACGAGTTGATCATTAGCAGATTTGCTTTTCGAAAAGTAAATACTAATACTTTGCAGTGCACTGCGAGTTGCCTGTAGTCTGGCGAGATGCATTTATTCGCAAATAAATGACAGTGACACGCTTAAGCTCGCCCCTCACCCCCCTAATTTTGGTTTCTTCCCCTTGCATGCTAGGGTACTCTATTGTATTCCTTGCACTGTGGACATACTTAATGAAATGTGAATATATTGACGCATCCTAAATACCCTGGACTGATTTACACAATTTGTACTAGCTAATAAAAGAAGAAAAATGAGAGGAAAAAATGTAATAGCTGTTACCCCTCCATATTATGTATGTCCGCCTTGTTTATAGATTGTTTTGTCTCTGATTACAGGCAGCATCAGATATCCATCCACACGGCCAACGTGATCCCTGAGAAGATGTCGTGCATCCCATGCCGCAAGTGGTTCGCCACCGCTAAGGAGACTGAGGCCCACCACCGCTGGCACCGCTCCAGCGGCTCCTACTATCAGTGCCACCGCTGCAGCACCGACTTCAAGGTCCTCATGGGCTTCACCAAGTGAGTACAACAGTGTGTTAGTGGTCTAGGCTAGCATTCCTTTGAAGGGAGATGCCGCAGTGCCGTAAGTGGTCAAGGAGATAGAGGCCCACGGTGGTTCAGAGTTCACAGGGTTGCTGGCAGGAGGCAGGCAGAGCCTCTTCTCTTCTTGATTGGGTGGGGTGGAGGTGAGTTGGCGTTGTGACCTACAAAATCTTGCAAATGTTTAACTTTTCGCATTACACAGCAATACACTCTTTGGTAATCACAACCATTTTTAATTCTGTACTATTCATTTATCCTTGTTTTTGTTTTGTGTGTTTGTAGGCACTTCCAGCTGAAGCAGTGTATGCCCTGGACCACGGTGCCCGATGTACCTTGCCCCGTGTGCCTGAAGACCTTCATCACGCAGACCTTGATGGGGCAGCACAAGTGCGCCGGGCCTCCGCCACCTCCTCCGCCTCCTCCCGTCGGAGGTTCGTACAGACCCTTGTAGCTACTGGCATAAAGAACCCGTAAAACGTTTCAATGTCAATATGCTTAACCTGAGCTACTATACTACAGGAGGCCACTTTCCAGGAGTTTGTAGCCTGATTCGTCAGCTCCATTCCCCGACCTTTATTAATTAACTTTATTTCCACCAATAGTGTTGCCCAAGGACAATGTAGTCTGATTTGCAAACTTCCCGGTTTATCTCCCGTTACAATAACAGTTCACATTAATCTTATTTAAAGTTATTATTGTCAACTACAGTAGAACCCTGTTAATTCGAACCCCGTTAATTAGAAAAAACGCATGCTAAGAAATTCCAGCCCATTTTTAAATTATCCGAGCGATAAGAGCCGGGGGGGGTGCGTGACATCACACGGAATGAATTTACGCGTGACGTCAGAAGCCGCCGATTCAATGATGCTAAACAAACGGCGTTTTGATGAGATGTTGTTTCATTAATTTTTAAATACCTATATTTTAATTTCTCGTATAATTGTATTATAATAAAACATACATATTCAGAATCGGCGTTTGTTGATTTATTTATATGAATATGATTTATTTATTTGAATATTTTTTTATATGAATATGATTTATTTATATGAATATGTTTTTATATGAATATGATTTATTTATATGAATATGATTTATTTATATGAATATGATTTATTTATATGAATATGTTTTTATATGAATATGATTTATTTATATGAATATGTTTTTATATGAATATGATTTATTTATATGAATATGTTTTTATATGAATATGATTTATTTATATGAATATGTTTTTCAACGATTTTTTATTCCAAATTTATGTTAAAAATGTCCTCTTTTTTTTTTCATGCCATATTCTTTAACTCGCAATTCGTAACTTATTTTGGTCCACGCCCGAAAATTGGTTCGTGTAATACGAAGTGAAAATATCTCATATAATTTCGTAAATGTGAATCTGACAGGCCCGTAGGGTGGATGTGAATTTTTGAACTGCGTCCAACATCGAACTGCGAATATTATCATTTTGTAATTCAGGATCAGCCTGTAATCGCTGGGAATTTTCGATTAACGCGTGAATATGTTGTGTTTTTACAAATTTACTTTAAACATTTGATTTCGAAGGAACAGTAAAGCCATGATAATTGGATTTACACGGGAATTAATAAGGCGGCCGCAGAACTCGACATTAACGCGAGTTTTATTTTTTATTATTTTTGAATTACGTGGGATTTTATTAATTCGAAATTTTGGTTTTCCAGGTCCCGTGGATTTTGAATTAGCGGAGGGGTTTTGCTTTGCTTATAGAAAATTTTTTTAATTTGTTGTCTCCTTTTGTTTTTATTTGTTTTACTGCATTGCATAGTCGTTGGCTACACAAATTCCTCCTCTATTATCTCTAGACTAAATGATTTATCTTTTCAGACAAGTGCAGCAAATGTCCCAACACTTACACCAGCCGGATACAGCTGAAGAGGCATGAAAAGATTTGCAAAGGTATGTTTCATTCATTACTGGAGACTGGGAATTTTTATGCAAAATTTTTGCCAACTTTCGGATGAATCACCGTGAAATTTTGTATTTTTCACGTGTTATTTTGGTCAATAATAATAATAATAATAGTTGGATGATTTGTATAGCGCCGTTTTTGTGAAAAATCACCTCAAGGGCGCTGTACAAATATTTCTTAACTAATTATGTACAGACAGATACAGAAAAACATACTTACCTGCAGCTGGCAGGTCGCTTCAGATGAACACAGTTTTAGAAAAATTTATTTATAGAGATGATAGTTTTCCATGGTTATTTGTTTCTCCTTTTCTATTGATGTTACATTTATTAGATGATTGGTGGCACAAGAAGAGGTGGTATTTATTGAATTATTGGTATTAATTTTTAGGACTGGAAAATATTCATAAAATGAGTTTTAGGACTCGAAAATATCTATAAAATTACCTTAAAAAGCGTAAGAAGCTTTTAATAAATATTAATGTTTTTTTAAAAATTTATTTTATACTTTGGTTATTTACAGTGTTGCGGGCTGTGGACGCATTTGCGCACCGATGCGTGAATTTTTATTTTTATTTATTTATTTATTTAATGACTTTAGGTAAGTACTAACCGGCTAGCCTAGCTAAGCAATTTACAGGTGAATCTCTTCAATTTATGGATACGATTGTCTGAAAAGATGTGTTTTAAGTTTAGTTCTGAATTCTGTTGAGTCTTTGATAATTCTTAAGTCATGCGGCAGTTCATTCCAGGCTTTAGGTCCTGACACTCCGAAAGCACGATCACCGAACTTAGTATTAGGTGTGCGCTTTGGTTCCTTCAACCTGCCGATAGCTGATGACGCTGCTGACCTAAGGGTGGACTGCCGTGAGTTGGTATTTTCGGGAATACACAGTTCTGATAAGTAAGCCAGAGCCATTCCGTTAAGTGACTTAAATACCATCCAGCAGAGCTTGAACTGGATTCTTTCAGGATATTTGAGCCAGTGGAGATTTTTGAGATGTTCTGAAATGTGAGAATATTTAGATACGCCGGTGATAAGTCTTGCTGCAGCGTTGAATACTGATTGCAATTTGTTAATTTGGTATTTGGGGAGACTCGCATATATTCCGTTGCAATAATCTAGACGTGACACAACGTACGAATTGACAAGCAGTTTAGTTGCCTCTGTTGGCAGGTTTCTCCGTGGTCATTTAAAATAAGAAAGTAATGTTGTACATTCTAAATATTTTTTGTCTATGGTTTTGACAAACTTGAATAGCCATAAAATGCTTAATTTCACGTCGATACTTTCCCAACAATGATGCGAATTTCTCCAAAAATAACACGAATTCCCCGAAAAATACCACAAATTTTTAGGTCTCTCTATTCGTTACTATTATTTTACTCCATCTATTTTACACTATCCATCAGCTCGTGACTCTTTAGTGCTACAGTGCTAATATTGAAAAATTCCATATTACTGATGCTGTTGCAGTCGAAAATGTCTTTTTTTCCCTCGTCAGCACTGAAAATTCCTGAAAATTTTCATATGAAAACATTTTAGTTATTGAAAAAATTTTCAGTTGCATTTATTCCGTTTTTTCAATCTTACCCCCCACTGCTATCTATATATACCTTGGACACGTTGTTTGCCAAACTGAGAACCGAAACCCGGATAAGTTCTGGTTGCTGGCAAAGAGGAAGCCACGAGAAGCAGGGATGGACTGATCAGCGCAGGACCGATTTCCATCTTTACAAGATAGGTGGGAATGCTGTCGAGTACTTTGACGACTTGTGTGTTTTCTCCCTCTTACAACGTTCACACCTTTCTTTCCTTAAAATGACCCCACAGAGAAACCGAAAACAGACTGTTGATATTAGTTAATATACAGTGAAACTCGCTTAAGAAGTTTGGTTTTTTCAATCCTTTGAACACTGGATTTGGTAAATGGCCCAGCATAATATGGTTTTCCCATAAAAGATTTTTTTTTCCGGTCTATTACTATACAAAAATTATTATGGTCCGACATGTATTGTGTTCGGAAAAACTCAAATTTGTGTAAACATATATTGTGTTCGGAAAAACTCAATTTGTGTAAACATGTATTGTGTTAGGAAAAACTCAATTTGTGTAAACATGTATTGTGTTCGGAAAAACTCAATTTGTGTAAACATGTGTTGTGTTCGGAAAAACTCAATTTGTGTAAACATGTATTGTGTTCGGAAAAACTCAATTTGTGTAAACATGTGTTGTGTTCGGAAAAACTCAATTTGTGTAAACATGTATTGTGTTCGGAAAAACTCAATCTGTGTAAACATGTATTGTGTTCGGAAAAACTCAATTTGTGTAAACATGTGTTCGGAAAAACTCAATTTGTGTAAACATGTATTGTGTGCGTAAAAACATTTCGAATTTATATCGTAAATATTCTGTAAATATACAGAGTCTATTCAATTCTAAACTATCTTAAATGCCAAAACATGTGTCCAAGAGAGTGAAATTTACAAAAAAATATGTTTAATTTGATTTTAATAATAATAATAGTGTCTTTTTTATAACAAATTCAAAATAATGATATCCTCACTGGGATTTCCCATGCTGAGGATTTCATTTACTAACTAACTAATTAACTAACTAACCATCACGCCTTTTCTACGCAGGGGTAGGCAGAGGGGACGGACCTCCAAATAACTCGATCTTGCACACACTTCTTGCTTCATTCACATTCATACAACCCCTCATACATTCTCTTCTGTTATTCCGACTTCTGATATGGCCCGACTCAAGTATTTGATTCACTTGATCGTGCCATGTCTTTTTTTTTTTTTATAGTGCCCGCCCACTTTTATAGACAATAAAATGACCTGAAATGCTGCCAAAGCACATTATTTGTTTTGTACATTAGCCGTTTCTCCTCCATGAAAAACAAGGCAAATTGTTTCTTATAAGTGAAATAATTTAGGTTCCCTTCAGTTTTATTTAAAACATACAAAAACACGTTTTTGACATTCACAAATGATAATAAATAGTTGTCATTCAATATTTGGATCGAGTAAAATAGGTCACGAACCAATGATGACATTTGACATTTTGGCGACATTTTTTCACACTTTTTATAACTAGTCCTCTGTCGGGTGGAACTTAATCCAGAAAAATCGATATCCTAAATTGATCGTAAAGTCGGCCATCAGAAACAACTTAAATGAATATATATATTTTTTTAATTTCAACTATCCTGGTTACATTTGTAAGTTTGAATTTTGAGGTCTCTTTTAGTTTTTCATGCCACTACAATCATTTCCTCCGTTTTGCAGGCGTGGTGGTGGAACTGAACCCCAACAATCCGCACTTAGGTGACCTGCGCGACCTCAGCATCAGCGTGGACCGCTGCGATGACCTCCTCATGCGGATTAAGACGGAGCCGGGAATCCTCACAATCGCCGACATCAAGACCGAACCCAAGGAGTAAGTATTATATACAGTACTAAAATGGATCTGCGAAGAACCAACCTCAACTAACTAACCGACGAAGCCGTTTCTCCGTAGAAAAGACCGCCACACAACACTCTGTCTTGGCCCACATTCATACATTGTCAAAGGAAGAATGTTTGTTTGGGTAGAATATTTTGGACGTGTAGGTACCTACTTAAGAACTGTTGAAATTAATGTTTATTTGTTTAGAGATAGTAATAGTAGTCACAAGGAATTGCTTTCGCTGTCAAAACAATTATGGCACCCAAAAGACAAACAATTATGGCACCCAAAAGACAAACAATTATGGCACCCAAAAGACAAACAATTATGGCACCCAAAAGACAAACAATTATGGCACCCAAAAGACAAACAATTATGGCACCCAAAAGACAGACAATTATGGCACCCAAAAGACAAACAATTATGGCACCCAAAAGACAAACAATTATGGCACCCAAAAGACAAACAATTATGGCACCCAAAAGACAAACAATTATGGCACCCAAAAGACAAACAATAATGGCACCCAAAAGACAAACAATTATGGCCCCCAAAGACAAACAATTATGGCACCCAAGTACAAACAATTATGGCACCCAAAAGACAAACAATTATGGCACCCAAAAGACAAACAATTATGGCACCCAAAAGACAAACAAAAAATTCACAACTTCATCATTTATACCAAAAAAAAAAACTTGTCCAATTCCGGGTACATAATTTTCAGATATTATTTGGGTATATATAGGTTACGTTGTATATATTAAATGTCATGTTTTTTACATTACATAATCCATCTAAAAACAAATATAATTAACTAACTAACCATCATACCGTTATCCGCAGGGGTAGGCAGAGAGGGCGGACCGCCAAACAACTCGATCTTGGCATACACTTCTTGCTTCATTCACATTCATACATCGTCTCATACATTCTCTTCTGTTATTCCAACTTCTGGCCCGACTCAAGTACTCGATTAACTCGATCGTGCCATGTCTTCCTCGGGCGTCCCCGGCTTCTTCTTCCATTCGCATTCGCGTCATATATTCTCCTTACACTCCTTTCTTTATTCATTCTCTCTACATTCCCGAACCATCTAAGCGTCCCTTTCTTAATCTTGCTCATTACGCGTACATCAGCCTTGCATTCTTCAGGAATCTCGACATTTTTCACATGATCATACATGGTTTTACCGCACATTCGTCTGAGAGGTCTCATTTCTACAGCATTCAGTCTACTTTCATCCTTCCTCTGCCAGTTCTATGCCTCACTGCCATACATCAGGGTTGGTATCAGCACTCCATTGTGGACTGCTAGGAAATTTGATGTTTTGACTTAATAAATAACGATTTCCCGTGCTGAGGATTTCATTTACAAAATATGAAATTAAATGTTATTTTTAATTGATGAAGGTGAGGTGTTTTAAGTGCAGTCGAGTGGTTTCGGTGTTAATGTATTTTCTATTTCAGATCTCCCTGTGTAACGTGTCCGGCGTCTTATTGGTTTTTTTAAATTCACCAATGTTGTTGTGATTTTTAAAGGATAGTGGGATTTTGTTGTAGAGTTTAGTACCATAGTATAAGAAGAAGAAGCTGGCAGAACACAAAGTCGTGCTAAATTAAAAAAAAATTCTCTATTTGTAAATACAAATTTACCGTTAAATCAGGTAACAGGCAGTTTAATCGGACAAAAAGCTACAAATAACATCTTTTTTTAAAAGAATCAAAGGGAATGTTTTTGTACTGGAAAAAAACATTAAATAATTTTTGCATTATAATAGTTTTATTGAATTTGATAAAGAAGTTTGGCGTTGGTACAAAACTTAACGCTAATTTCTCAAAATAGCGATTTGAGTCAACGGTTTTTCGCCAGATATTCACGATATATACTCTTCTGTTATTCTGACGCTTGACGTGAACCGACTTAAATATTTGGTTTACTCGATTGTGCCATGTCTATATTTTTTTTTGATGTGTGTACGAGAGTCCCAACTTCTCCCAACCGTCTGGGGCCAGTGAGAGCATGACATCCACGATTGGGATATGTTGCGAGGCAGAAGGTAGTGGGGGAGGGGAAGGAGACAGGTAAGAGGAAGGTGGGAAGTACTTGTCACCAAACACGGCTAAAGCCATTTCAAGCAACGTTTCATTTCTGAATGGTGGTTTTTCATCAGGGCGATACTGATAGTATCTGCCACTATGGAATGTGCCACAAATATACTATATATCATTTTTAATTAATAAATTGTGAAATAATACAAATTATTCAAATAAAATTTATTTGCGCACGCCGGGATTTGCCCCCGCGACCTCCGGATTTGTAGCCAAGGACTGTAACCATGCAACCACGGAACCGTTTTCCTAGGGAGTCCCTTGACTTCTTCTCCCATTCCTCTCCTATATACACGGTGTCCGGAAACTAGTTGTACAAGCGGGAAACTAGTGAACCAAAAAATAAAAAATTCGATCTTAGGATTTCAATTATTTATTTTTTCAACCTTTTTTTTCGACAACTAAATAATTAAAAAACTTTTGGGCCGGGTCTATGCTTTGATGCATTTTAAAAGACAATAAACAGCTGATAATAATCCCGTAACAACTGTTTTTTTTAAATTCCAATTTATTCGATTTCCTCGAAAACGTGAGCTCTAATTCATAAAATTTTATATACCACAGAATCGACCTCAAATGTGATGTAGATTCACCATTTTCCCGCTTGCACCACGAGTTTCCGGAAGCCATGTACATTTCATTGTGTGTCCGTTCAATATGCCCACACCATCCAAAGTTCTTTCATAAGTCTAAAAGCATCTCTTTTTTTTTCAGTTACGAGGAAGAATCTAACGTGGAACCCCCCGTCTACATCAAGCAAGAAATCAAGCAGGAGTACAATGATTTTGACAACGACTACAACGACAACGGCTTCGGTGACAACTACTCGAGCAACGAGTCTGAGAACGACGCTCCTATGCCGCGGCCGAACCTTGTTCGCAACCCCTTCGCTAGGAAGAGCGTGAGCCAAGTAGACTCCCTGTCGGTGATAAGTCTCAGGAGCATCTTCTCCACGAAGCTCTTCAAGAAGAAGTCAAAGTCAAAGAAGAAGAAGAAGCAGAGGCCGAACCCGATGGTCAGCAGCGCTTTCGATGCCCTCATCGTCAAGTCCGAACCGATGGACGCTCCGGAGAACGAGTTCGATCACATGGAAAGCGACATCACCATGGCCGACGCCGCATACGAAGTCGACGCTCGAACAATCGATGAAATCATCGGCGTTCGAAGTAACGAAGCTCTGGAAGCTAGGGTGGATGAAACAAATGAAGGTCAGGAAGCGAGTAAAGCTAACGCTGATGAAACAAACGAAGGTCGGGAGGCAAGTAAAGCCAACGCTGATGAAACAAATGAAGGTCAGGAAGCAAGTAAAGTTAACGCTGATGAAACAAATGAAGGTCAGGAGGCAAGTAAAGCTAACACTGATGAAACAATTGAAGGTCAGGAGGCAAGTAAAATTAACACTGATGAAACAAATGAAGGTCAGGAGGCAAGTAAAGCTAAAGCTAATGAAACAAATGAAGGTCAGGAGGCAAGTAAAGCTAATGCTCATGAAAAAAATGAAAGTCAACAAGCAAGAGAAACGAACAAAGGTCTTGGAGCAGGTGAAGAAAAGATGACGAAGGATGACAAATTGAGTAATGTCACAGACATGTTTGAAAACGATAAATCAGAAGATGAAATCAACAATTTCGGCTTCGATATACAGATGGCTGTTGACGAAGTGGAAAAGAGCCTCAATGACAGTGAGAATAGTTCTGCAAATGATTCGAAAGCTGTGAATGAGTCTTTGAAAGATAAAGAAAATGTGAAAAGCGCAACGGCTTCGGAGGAAGAAGCGAGATTAGTCATGGAAACTTTACTTGGACAAGTGGATCAAAGTCTGGAAAAAGAATCAGATGTTGAAACTGCAAAATCTAGTGAGACCGTCGAAGCGCCAAGCATCGTTGAAGATAGTTCAGCCTTCAAAGAGAATAGCATTTTGACCGAATGCACCCAAGAAGAATTGGATAAGAAGGAACTGGATGAGATCATCAATGAGATTAAGGAAGCCGAATTGACGGAGGGAAGATCCGTTAAAACAGACCTTGTGAAGGTCGTGACCTATTCGGAAGAGGGCTGTTTGCAAGGGAAAAGCATGGAGGAGGCTTGCGGCTTGGACCCTGAAGTAGCAGCAATGCTAGAAGAGGACGATATTGATTCAGAGATTAATAGTGTCCTGCAAGGTGAACTCTCTCCATTCATTATGCAAAAGAGGGAGGTAAAAATAAGTTTGGAAATGGAAGATGGTCCTGTTAAAACTATAGATGCAGATCCTGCTAAAGACACAGAAGAAAGTGATGTTAAAACTACTGACGAAAATGCTGGCAAAGCAACAGAGGAAAGTGACATTAAAACAATAGATGCAGATGTTGGTAAAGACACAGAAGAAAGTAATATTCAGGTCATGGAAAAAGAAGTAAAAGTAACCGTTGAAGGTGATTCGCTAGAAGTCAGAGAAGAGAGTTTGCTGGAAAGTGTTATGGAAGAAGTAACTGGTACAGATCTCAAAGAATCTGCCAGTCAGATTGAAGATATTATTCAAAAGGATAGCACAAACAAAACCGATGGAGATGTCAATGATCTAGACCAAAAACTTGGACAAGCAGAGCCTAAGACAGACGAAAACAAAGAAGTTGAACTGAAATCTGAAGAAGAATTGAACAAATTGGAGTCGGAAGGAGACGTGATGGATTTGATATCTGACAGCGGTGACGATTGTAACATCGTAGATTCTCCAGAGAAAGCCAAAGCTTTGGATGACCAGCTCTTGGATTCGGACCTTTTGGAAGAAAGCAGCGACGAAGCAGCGAAGAGCAAATTTGAAGATGATGCTCTTGAAGAAGAGAGACTGTTGCAGGACGATCCGATGGATGCAACAGAAACTAATCTAATTGATACACTTCCTGTAGGTTCGATCCCCACAGATTCAAACATTGAATTGAATCTTGCGGAATCAAAACCGATGGAGTTGGATCTTGTTGATTCTAACATATTAGACGCCAATCTCTTGGAATTGAATACAATAGTTACAAATCCTATTGAATCTAGAGAATCAGCGGCAATCGGAGACGATCTGATGGATGTGTCTTTGAGTGATGTCCAACCTAAACTAGTGTCAGTGGACCGAGAGTTTTTGATAAACCCTAGTGATCATTTGGTCTCTGAGCCAGAGAGTGATCAGGTTGTGAAGTCCAACAGTGTCCAATGTGTAGTTCAAGAACATAGTGTGATTCGGAGTGTGGAAGACTATAAGAAATTGGCTGTGTCCAGTGTACCTGACGATGTCGGCTTGGACGCAATTTCGGACGATGAATTCGACATGGACTCATAGTTTATCTGCATTAAATATAGTCAGTTTTCCCTGAAGGTTCCTTGAAAATTTCAAGGCTTTAGGTCAAGGTACAGTAGTTTCAAAGCTTTTGTGAAACTTTAGAAACATCTCGTGAAAGTTCCCAAACTTATCTTTGCAAAGCATCCTGTGAAAGTTTCAAAACTATTTGTGAAAGTTTATAATCTTTTCGTGAAAGTTTATAAACTTTTTGTTAAAGTTTCTAAACTATTTGTGAATTTTCTAAACTGTATGTAAAAGTTCATAAACTGTTTGTGAAAGTTTCTAAACTGTTTGTTAAAGTTTATAAACTGTTTTTGAGAGTTTCTAAACTGTTTGTGAAAGTTTATAAACTGTTTGTGGATGTTTATAAACTGTTTGTGAAAGTTTATAAACTGTTTGTGGAAGTTTATAAACTGTTTGTGAAAGTTTATAAACTGATGAAGATTGATGTCCCTAAGATTTTGAATGATCTTATTGGAGGTTTCAAACCCTTTTTTACAAAACCCCTTTTACAAATTGACATGTGCCTGTATGATATACATAGGCCGCGGATTCTGTCAGCATGAGGAATTGTCTCATTCTTTGGAACTTAAATAATTTCCAAAAAAATGTTGTCTATAGAGCAATATTTGCCGTCAAGGTTACATTTTTATTTTTTAGTCAAAGATATTTACATTAAATTACTTATGAAGAATTTTCTTAGTAAACGAAAAACACCCTATATAAATATTAATATAGTAGGGATATAGTAGACCGTATGTATTAAAAAAATAAATCTAGTAATATTTTTTCTTTGACTCGGACGCGATCATTATTATTACTGCTTATTTCTAATTTGTGCGATTTTTTTTTAAATGTTGTGGTTGTTAGGTCCGTTGTTAGGTGCGTTGTTAGGTGCGGGCACGCAGAGAGGTTTAAGAAATTCTAATTAAATATATTACAACTTTACACCGATTCTGAAAATATTAACTTTTTTGTATTTATAATGTGTATAGACTTAATAAATTGTTATTTAATTGACCGCTTAGTGGCCGAGTGGTTCAAAGCGTCGGGCTTGCAGTCGGACGCTGCGGGTTCAATCCCCCGCTAGCCGAGTCCTCCATCATTGTACAAGTGACATTTTCCCCCTATAACGACGGCGGAAGGAGGAATTCGAATAGTGTCGGATTATTTAAAACCTGGTAATGTTTGTCTTTTTTAAAAAATATATTTGGCTCTAGATGAGTTCTGACGTTAAACGGACCCACTCCACTAGCTACGACAGTAAGAATGACAACTGATTTGGATTGCATGTAGTGCTACGCATCCTCTGCCACTCGTAATATCAAATCAGGCCATTTTCGCATGTTTTAACAAATTGTAACAACCGATTTGAAAGAAAACTTGTAGGTATTGTCAATTTATATAGGATCTTTCGATTCCTAGGCCTTGAACAGGTCTGCCCCTGCAGATACTTTAATAGTACACAACTGCTAACCCTGTACATCAAAATACCTGAAAAAACCCCCTGACTGCAGAAACGGGCGGTCCGTTTAATAGACTCCTATCTTAACAAACGGATCGCAATGTTTAGACCACAGGTTGGAATGCTGTCCTTGTTCTACCAGTATTTTAATGGAAGATGCTCCTAGGAATTTGCGTCATTGATCCCCTCGGCAACGGTGCACAGTCGGGAAACACGCTAAACGCACGCTCAACATTTGTACACAGTTGACATTTGTCACATGAGAACGGGTCGTTTCTACAACTCATTGTTCAACAGCCTGGCTGTGGAACGATTAGCCAGCCTGTGTTTCCTCCCTCCTACAACATGGGTCTCTACAAGATCCATGTTCACTCCTTCTACTCAAAAAGACTTTCCACACAGCATTCCCAAAGATGACATAGGCCCTGAGGGAAATTATTTTCATCAGGGCCTCCCGTGTGGAGTTAATATTAAAAAAAAAATTTTGCCTTTTCAAAAAAGAATTTCAATAATTTTTTTATGTTAATACCACACAAGAGTCCCAACTGCTCTTTTTGCTTACCGGAGCCAGTAGGAATATGGCATCCCCAATTGGGGTATTTTTTGAGACTGAAGGTGATGAGGAAGAGGAAAGTGGGGGAAGTACCTGGCTATTCAGATCTGATCACCAAACGTTTAATTTCTGAAAGGTGGTCTTTCACCAGGGCGATACTGAGAGTATCTAACACGATGTATTCTTTACAATACTTTATATGAAGTAAATGTGATGTTATACAATTTAATTAAATAAAATTTACGGGATTCGAACCTGCGTCTTCTGTTGAAAATTTTCAGTCGAGATGTTAATAAATAAAAATAGTTTGACTAGAATTCTACTATGCATTTGCTAAGCGAAACTAGGTGAAACAGCATTTTAACTTAGTTTTTTTTTTAATGTGGGTTGTTTCTTTCCGCCTTTCCATAGTTGAGTAAAGTATGTGTTGTAATTTAGTATCTAGATTGATACCTACGGGCCTTAAATCTCTCTGCTCACCCTTGCATACCACAGTCGCCGTTGCGGCGACACGTTAACGCAAGTAAAATGTAAGATTGGATAGGTTGTGCTTAGTCTCTGTTTTCTCATTCGGTTTGTTCCTGTGGCCGGGAGATTTCTCCACCCTCGGTCCCTCAAAAAGTGCCAGTTTAAATAAATGAAATGCTAATAATATGAGTTTAAAAATAAATAAATTTAATTATACATGTACAGAAATGTTAGGATTCTGATAATAGACATGTTGTATGGATTATTAGAATGGAATGTTTCGTAGAAATTCCAACGTGGAACTTTATCAAATTACTGATCACTGCCATTTTGTTTTTCTTTTTTTTTTCATTTGAAAGGTAGGTCCCCCCCACCCCTGCTAACCGCTTGTGTGCCAGTGATGCCAGAGTGGCACTCTGACATTTGTACCCGTCGCGTGTTGGCGATGCCGGTGCGGCATTCTCTATCTACGCACCTGACGCAACTTGATTTTATAGCATTTTTGATCCTTAAAAAATGCTTCTGTCATACTGAAATATATTTTGTTTGCCTAACAAGGAAATAAAATATCTTAATATTATTTTATTTTCTCGTTTCGTCACGTGTAAACAAACATATTTATTTTATCTGTGAAAAGTTCGTCGCCATTGTGGAAGCAACATTGACCTTGCAATGAAATATTAGTATACTTATTTAGAGGAAAACATCTTATTATTTTACTTTCATTGTGAAGAACACTTATTTAGCTTTATGAAAATATACTAAAATATAAAAATATCTTTTGATGGATTTCTTTATTTAATTTTTTTTTGTATAAAACTGGAGAAAAAAATAAACTCTGAATATAAGTAGCTACTCTGAAGAAACTACTTATGATAGATAAATGTAATTTTTATAAATATCGAAACACATTTGGTAAGGCTAAACAATAGTGAGTAATTACGAAATTACTGTCAGCTAGCTCAGGGCGCGCAACAAGCGATTTTACCGGTGGCACACGAGGGGATCTGTCTGCGGCGGGAACTTGACATTCCAGAGGTTAACGGAGACATTTCAAACATCAAAAAATACAAAATGGCGATGACGGTGTTAAATTGGAAATTTTGCGAAACGCCTCAACTTTAAAGTCTTTTTGTATTTAAAAATTATCTAGTTTTTGATAATTTATCGTCAGTTGGAGTATGATTTTATAGGTATAGATAATAGAAATAAATTAAAGTACGGCATGTTTACGTGCCGTTTCACACCTCGCTACGACTAAAATGAAGGAACTATTTAAGTGGCTATGCATTAAATGTCATGTGTTTGGCGTGTAGGTAGAAACAAAGGCGTCATGGCCCATCTCCCTTGTTTCTATTATCTATAATTCCACCTGCGAAAATTCTTGTTGGATATAATAGTCTTCCAATGAAAGTTATTTCCATAGATAGAATTGCAGAAGCAAAAATTAAATGAAATATTCTAAAAAATTTGAATTTGAAAAGTGAATTTTTATAAAGATGCCAATGGAGTTGTTATTACGGGTTGCGTTTTTTTAAGTAAGTACCGTTTTGATATTAAAAAAAAAAACAGACAAATTTTTTTCAACGATTTTATTTGTGTCCGTTGAACGCCGGCGTATCCGATAGTCAATTTTAAAAATCATTTCTCTGAATATATGTAGATGTTCTGGAGAAACTGATTATGATAGATATATGCAATTTTTGTCTGGTAAGACAGTACAATTTACAAAAACATAATTTTGTAAAAAAGTAGGTAGTTATTACAGTTAACAGCACACGCGCATAAAATTTTGCCTCGGCACACTCAAAGATTAAGGCATTATGACCACCTTCTGTATTCCATCGTCATAGAAATCTGCCGTCTGATTGAAACCTAACCACTGCAGCACGGCTTGCGCTGTGTCGTTGCGCCGACCGCGGAGGTGCTCCTTTCAGCGCAGGAACGAGTGGTAGTCACTGGGTGCTAGGTCCGGGCTATACGGGAGTGACCAAGTTTGTTCCAGGCATATGACGCGATGGGATCTAGGGTTCGGTGGACCTTCTGCACCGGGTCATGTCCACTTGGTTTGTCATCGTACATGCTTGTACAGCCATCTTTAAATTTCGGTACGATTTCATAATCTGCGGAATTTTAAAACATAAAAAGTTTCCATAATGGCTTCTGTGACTAGCCAATAGATGCAGGTACACAGCGCGCATGCCCGGAACGGCGACACAACGCTGCAGGTGGACATCAAAACGGTACTTACTTCAAAAACACACCTCAAAACCTTTAAAAGTTCATCAAACGACCCACAATGGTGTGTTAAAACAGTTTGGAATAACTTCGCACATACGTACTTGCAAACAATAATGTTGGATATTTTTTGCAAAGGTGTGTATGTAATATTTTATAGTATGTATGCAGATTTTTTTTTGTCTTTACGTGAAATGATTAAAACATATTATGTCTAAAAATAAATTTATTTTATAGTATAGATTGTAGGATAAATAAGAAAGTTATTATTTTATGTTTTTTTTTGTTGTTTATTTTTTTAATATAAATTTAAGAAATTCTGAATTGCATGTACTTTGTTGAAGTTGGTCTCCATTTCTATAGGAATTTAAAGTAAAATAAAACTTGAACTTGATGTATGTTTTCATAGCTGGGTTTTTTATTTTCCTCGATGAACCCTTTCATACTGTGTATATTTTAAAATACGTACCGATCAGCCACTGAGACTATGGCATTCCCAATTGGGGTTTGTTGTGAAGCTGTAGGTATTGAGGAGGGGAAGGAGATGTGAGAGAGGAAGGTGGGAACCTGGCTATTCAGATCTGGTCACCAAACATGGCTAAAGCCATTTCAAGCAACGTTTCGATTTCGAATGGCGGTCTTTCATACTGTCAGTATCTACCACTCTGGAACGTGCCGCAAATATGCTACATTTAAAAAAAAAAAAATTATATGAATACCGCACAAGAGTCCCAACTGCTCCCAACCATCTGGAGCCAGTAAGACTATGGCATTCCCAATTGAGGAATGTTGTGAGGCTGAAGGTATTGGGTAGGGGAAGAGGGAGGTGGGGAAATACCTGGCTATTCAGATCTGGTCACCATACACGGCTAAAAGCCATTTCAAGCAAAGTTTTAATTCTGAATGGTGGTCTTTCACCAGGGCGATACTGAGAGCATCTTCCACTCTGGAACGTGCGCAAATATACTATATATTCTTTTTAAATGAATTAATTGTGAAACAACACAAATTAATTAAATAAAATTTACTTGAAACATATATATATTTTTTTAAATGTTTAATAACACAATTTAATAAAATAAAATTTACTTGCGCACACTGGGAATTGAACCCGCAACCTCCGTATTCATAGTCAAGGATCGTAACCACTCAACCACGGAGACGGGCTTTGCGTTCAATTTTTTTCGTTGATTTTTAGCTTCTCTTTTAGGCGGTAGCCAAGTTTATACTTTGAAAGGTGATTTTTGTATCTAACCTCGACTGGATTTTTTAATGTAATATTTTTTATAAAGTATGTTTTTATTGCTTAATTTTTATGTAAATTTTGTGGAATTTATAAAATGTTTTTTGTATACAGTATTAATGACATTACAAACAAAAATAGACACGTAGAGCTCTCCGAGTGGAAAACCCTCAACTTGTGCAGAAACGGGTGGTCCGTTGGAAAGATTTGCCCATCTTAACAAATGGATTGCAATCTTTGGAGCAGAGACGTCAGGTAGGAATGCTGCCCTTGTTCTACCGGTATTTCAATGGAAGATTCTCTGAGGAACTAGCGTCGTTGATCTCTTCGGCATCGGTTCGCAGTTGGGAAACATTTGTACGTGGTTGACAGTTGTCACGTGAAAGTGGGTCACTTCTACGACTCGTTTTTGTGTTCAACAGCCTGGCTGTGAAATGATCCGCTGGCCTGTGTTTCCTCCCTCCTACAACATGGGTCTCTTCAAGACCCAGGTTCACTCCTTGCTGTCCTCTAAAATACCCTTGACACAGCATCCCCAAAGATGACAGGTCTTCAGGGTAATTGAAGTGAAAACAAGTATGACAAAAGTGACGCGTTACATGCGGTTGTGTAACATCCCTAACAAAATTGCATAAATGAGTGCCAAAATACCCTCCTATGAGAAAGTGTTTACATTACACGGAAAAAACACTACTTTGATAGAAATAACATTTCATTCATAAGTACAAGCAAATTACTTATTATTGTAAATAATACAATTATTTCCCAATTACATTATTATTATATATGCATATATAAAAAAAAAATATTAAAAAGAATTAATTAATCATTATTTATTAGTATACTGTGCATCCTGATGAAGGAAGCTTCGCGGTGTTCACAAAATATTTCTTATTAATTTTATTAATAATGACACCACAAAGTGATTTTACATATTTGCCCATGTCTCGTTTTACCCGACTTACCCTCGCCTATCATAGTATAAGGGAGTAGGCGTAGTGTCATCTCCTCCACACCCATGATGTAGGATCTAGAATTCGATGGAACTTTTAAGTATGAAAACGACGTCAGGTCCGTGTCTATTTCATTCACACAACGTAGTCTTTGAATGTCCATCCTTGTCATACATGACCAATGTTTGAATTAAGAATTTACTGGAAACGTAAGAGTGTTTGTTACTCGCGCCACATTTTGTGTTAATTTTGTTAGGCAATAAAGTTTGTAATGTCATTGTACAGTATATGAATTGTCATTTTAAGTAAAACAGCCTCGTCTGAAAGGGATAATGAATTAAAGCTTTATTCAAATGTAAAACAAATTGAATGATGAACGAGAACATCCGCAGTGTAAGTGGGGGCAGCTGCTGTCCACTAGCAGCGTTTGGACACTCACTAATATATTATCACATGCGAGTTCATGAGTACCTACAGTGCAATCGGCGAGTCGTGCGGCTGACGTTCGCATCCTTGCAGTCGGTGGGGGTATCAACTTACCAAAATGCACGTTTGGACAGCACTCGCAGGACAGCGCTTCAGTTACCACAACTTACTCTACTAAATACTGGCTCAGTGTAGACACGCCATTAGATGGAGTGAGTCTGAACTGTAGATGTCGATTGTTATTATTTCTCAACTTTGCTGACATTGGGGCAATGGCCAGTCGGATCTCGCCATCCCAGCGAATTCCACGCATTCGGCGAATTCAGTACAGTATCATAAATGTGGCAGTGCAGCTCGTTTGTCATTAAAAATTAACAAAATTATTTTATGCATTTTTCCCGAGATGTGTCGACAAGAGGTGCCTTTGTAAATTGCCTTTATCCGAATACAGATTAGAGCATTCTGTGCATGCGAAAGGTTTCTCACCAGTGTGAGTTCTAAAATGTCTTATTAAGCTCGCCTTTTCTGAGCAACTGTAACTGCACTCAGAACAAGCGAACCGCTTATCTCCAGAGTGGATCATCGAGTGTGCTTTTAAATTAGATAGTTTATCGCACGAATAGTTACACTTAGCACACGAGAAACGTTTATCTACTCCATGACTTCGCATATGCACTCTTAAAGTCCCGTTTTGAGTGCAGGTATAACTGCATTCCGTACATTTCAACAGTTTCCCACTAGAGTGCGTTGTTAAATGCATCGCTAGCACACTTTTTTCATAACACTTATAACTACACAGTGTACATGAGAACCTTTTGTCTCCTGTATGAGTTCTAATATGCCTGGTGAGTCTTCCCTTTTCCGCGCAACTATACGAGCATTCCGAACATGAGAAAATCTTTTCTCCCACATGCGAGCGCGCATGCTCTTTTAAGGCAAATCTATCCGTGCAAAAAAAGTTACATCTTGGACATTGTAGGATTTTTTCATGGTGGGCTTGGAGATGTCTTGTCAACAGTAGTTGTTCCGAGCAGATGTAACTACATTTAGAACATGAGAACGGTTTCTCTCCGGTGTGGATTCGGAGATGTCTTGTTAAGCCCTTTTTTTCCGCACATCTATAGTTACACTCGGAACACAGGAAAGGTTTTTCTGAGGTATGGCATCGGAAGTAATGGGCCTTGAGATTCCCCTTTGTGAGACAGGAATAGTTACAATCTGAACATGCAAAGGGTTTCACACCACTGTGTGTTTTTAAATGCGTATTAAACCTCCCCTTTATGGCGCACGTATAGCCGCAAACGGCGCATGTCAACATCTTTCCAGTAGCAGTCGATCTTTTGCTGATTAGATCTGAAAAATAAAGAATGTAATGTATATGTTTCGAGATTCTGACAGCCTTGCAGTGTCTTGCCTTGCTAGCGATGGACACTATATTGAAATGCTGATTAAAGAAGGAAGTACAACATAGTATCATACCCTGACGGCCTCCGTGGTCGAGGGGTGAGGCTCTCGACTACGAATACGAAGGTCGCGGGTTCAAATCCCGGAGTGCGCAAGTAAATTTTATTTAATTAATTTGTGTTGTTTCACAATTAATTAATTTAAAAAAAATATATGGTATATTTGTGCACGTTCCAGTGTGGAAGATACTCTCAGTATCGCCCTGGTGAAAGACCTCCATTCACAATTGAAACGTTGCTTGAAATGGCTTTTAGCCGTGTTTGCCGTCCTCTTCCCCTTCTCCTTCTCCTCCCCAATACCTTCAGCCTCACAACATTCCCTGATCGGGGATGCCATAGTTTCACTGGCTCCAGACGGTTGGGAGCAGTTGGGAATCTTGTGCGGTATTCATATAAAAGAAAATACCCCAAAAATCAATCACTATAATATTTTATTTGAGATTTTATTCCGGCAGAACTTTGTAGGTGGTGAAATATTACATGAAATAATATAGGTATAACAATAAAACAGAAAACATAATATTAATAAAATAAATGAATTTAAACATATACTTAGTATTCACCACTTCATAAACATAGATTAGTATCTACATGTTTCAAAAGCGATGCTGTCATCATTAGGAATATGAAATAATGAAAGCATCGCTTTCGTAACACGTAGGTATTAATGCATATTTATAAAGCGGTGAATAATAAGTATATTTTAAAATTAATTTATTAATAATGACGCCGCAAAGTGAATACCAATCGTTCGAAGAAATTATCAAGAAAATAAATTAAATTAATGTAGTGAATTAGCAAGTCCAAAAGTACAAGGAAGTTTACTAGCAAAATGAGGAGTAAGAAATTAAAGCACTACACCCGTCGGAAACGTTTACGTAAAAATGAAAGAAAAAAACAAAGTGTCTCATGACAAAGAATGTCCTGACTCCTAATCGTTCGGCTAGTTGGTAGAGCGGTTCAAAGCTACGGGTTGCCACTGCGTGTCGCGGGTTCAATTATCTGCTAGCTTAGTCCCCCATCATTACACAAGCAACACTTTGACACTATTTTATTTGGAAAACCAACAGTTTATAATATTTATAAATTATGGTAAATATATATAAAAAAATGAACCAATAGGTTTTCACTCAAGTGTATTAATTCGTAGGTAATTGCGAAAAAGTTAAAGTTTTTCCTATGTGGATGGGATGGTGGGAGGGAGGGGAAGGGAATGGATCTAGTATGTGTAGAGTAATGTGTTGTGCGAATGTTATTTATTGATTTTAGGTTTGAAGTTGCGAGGTGCTAGGTTGAATAAGGCGAACTTGATGTATGAAGTGTTGAAAATGTGTGAAGCGCGGTGAATAAATGTTTTTTTTTCAGTTAGTGATGCATTGTGGGAGGCTTAGTGCGTGGCTTTGTCTGGTTTGTCTGATACGCACGGTTAATTGAATTTGTTCAAATAATTCAGGGCAATCTATCACAGAGGTGGCCATTTTTTATTTTAAAAAAAGTACGTCTGCAGAATTTTTACGGCTTTCCAGTGACGAAATCCTGAAAATGAGGTTAACTCCTCATAACTTAGATGGGGATGATAGCCCCGAAAATTAAGGTATCGCAGAAAACGATTTTGCACTTCATCCTTTCCGTGTGTGGTATGCACCTGGGATTCCAGACTTGAGAGACACAGGTACTCCAAAATACTGCGTACATAAGCGAATATAATGTGGGTGACCTGGGAATGTTTTACTAAATACGGCGATTGACAGTTGAAGCAACACAACGGTCTCTCACCGGGAAGATGCTGAAAGTATATACCATTAAAACCAAAATAAAACAAATTTAATGTATAAAGCATCTAACTAAGTACGTTACATATGTTATTATACCTGGTGATTTGTCGCCTCGTGAATATGGTCGTATAGAAGATTTATCTTGCTCCTCAAAGTCAAACAAATCCGGAACTTTTTCTTGGAAATATTCTGATTGTGATTTGGCTGCGGAGGGGCCAGGACTGTTTAACTCCGATTTATTTCCATCTCCATTCGCAAGCCTTTCTTCATGAATATTTTTGGAGATTTCATAACTTTCCCGATTTGCTTTTGAATAAACGATACAAGACTTTGCGACAGAGGGTGAGGACATTGTATTCATATTTATAAAAGATTCTTTCTCTGCATTAACTTACGGAAGTCTAAAACTTTTCCAGCGATTACAAATTGATTTTTCGCCTTTCGTCTTCGCTGATAATTTTCTCAAATCTTTTCCCCGAAGATGGGTCCATTTTTTGTATAGTGTTACAAAATATGTCTTGAGCAACTATGAACATGCCTTTCCCGTGTATTTTCTTTCGAGAATTTAATACCAATGGAACGAACTTCAGATAAACAAAATACAGCACTGCAGGGTGCACAATTAGAGTTTACCCAAACAAAAGCTTAGGATTGCGTGTATCAGTGCACATGTAGGTATACACTACAGACAGCGATTTTTTTGGGAAATATCAGCGAGAAACAGCCCTTTAACAATACGTCGGAAGAATTTGAATTTTCGATAAGTTTCATTGTTCTTTTAATAAATGAACTTTTTTAGTTTTCATTGAAATTTATTTTTCTGAAGCGAAATAAAAAGTTCGATACATGCTGTATGCAAGCAATGCATCCTTGTGAGTACTGCGCTTGCATCAACCCTGGTCCAATACCTATATATGCGCTCTTGCTGGTATGCAGCGGTCAACATTGGAAAACTGCAACAATAATGTACACATTACAATTATCGTTGAAACCAATTAAAGTATTTATTCATCAATATATACAGATTATAGCGGTAAGCAGAAATACCCTTTTCTATATTTATTATCACGTTCTTAATATAATTAACGCCGTAAAAACAATAAATTAAATAAACGTCAAAGCAAATAAAAGATAGCTTAAAACGCCATAGAAAAATACAGGTATCAAGACTAACGTTACTACAATTCTAGCGATGGACAAAATCGAAATATTCGCGAGTGGTGATAATAAAAGTTAATGTTGAAATGCTTTCATAATCGATTTTTTTATGCGGTAAACTTTTGTTACACACATTTTTTAAATTTAAAACAAAGAGTGATATATCCTTTGGTATTACCCATAAGTGATGACCGAATTCACAAACAAACTTATTTTTTAAACATGTGCATTTCAATTCTTAATCATTTTCCTCAGACTAGACAGGCCCTGAACAAATTGCACAAAGGCTAGCCCGCGTGCATTTTGTTCAAGTCGGAAACAATCGTAAAGTTTGGAGCATCCTTAAATACTATTTTAGAAAGTCGGCATCATTTTACAAAAGGACAGCAATAAAACCTAAAAGGAATTGAGAGGCCCGCTAGACAATAGATGTCATAAAACCGACCCTGACGGGGCGGCCCGACACATACGGTCGCGCCGAAAAATTCGTAATGACTAGTCGCCCGCGGCCGAATGAGGTAATGGTCGACGCTAGCGCCAGGCCGTTGCAATGTTTCGATCAAAGGAGAAGGGGAGAACTAGATCCCTACAGATGGTGACAGGCAACAGGGCTTTTTGAGGAGGGGACAGTTCAGACAGTTGCTTTTACGCTTCCGGCCTGGAAAGGTACCTATTCTCGCCCCTCGGAGAGGCCGCCCAGGACCTCTGAGGACGTTAGTTTTACGCTTCCGCCCAGGAAGATATCGCCCTTCAAAGATTTACTTTAGAAGTCGCCCAGGCTCTGCACCGCGAGTTGACCCTACGCTTCCACCCGGGAAGATACTGATCTTCGCCCTTCGGAGATCAAACCTTCGAAGACCAGCCACTGGACCCTGGATAGCCATCACTAAAGGGAAGTGCCTCTGAACTCTTATAATAATTCTTCCACCCTGTAACCAAGTGAATCTCTAGTTTTAAGAATCAACTATCCCCTATAATTAAGTTTAAGAACCAAGTGAATCTTTAATTTTAAGAATACAAACTTTTACGTAGATTTAAGAAAGTGAATAGTTAATTTTAAGAACCGTAGAATTAAGTACTTAACTCTAATTTTAATGATATTTTATACTTAATTAAGATTAACTTTAGCTTAAGACTAACCCCACGATTAGAAAAATAAATGCCTTATAGTAAATACATAAATTGCTTTTCAGTTCCTAACCTTTTTGCTTTTTTTCTAGAATTATAACCCACTGCTTTAATTAGCGTCTTATCAAGAGAATACCTAAAAAAAGTTTGATAATATTTTGATACCAATAAATTAATTTTAGACAGATACCGTAATAACAAAAATATCTTTGGTTGAATCCAGTATATTGTAAATATACTGGTTTGTGAAGACGCTGTGTTTGATGCCTTAATTTCTTTAGATAATTCATACATTTTTGGAGAATTAAAAAAAAAATGTCTGCGTTAACCGGAACAATCGGAGTAAGACATTTCAAATATTACGCAATTAAACTATATAATCACATAAAAATAATAAACTATAATATAACTATAACGATAACTCAAATAATAAGCTATATAATGACATAGGTAGTAGGAGATTTTCAAATATTGTCAGGTTATTCGTAACCAGGGAATATTTGTCTTTCCATAAAAAAAAATTACATTTAACATGCCCACATCCTTGAAACAAATAAGATAGAATACACCAACACATTTAATAAAACTCCATCTGGATAAAAAGAAAAGGAAAAGTTTTTTCAATAACTTAATTACAATAAATCAAACATAACGTAACAACATGTAACATTTGACGGCCTCCATGGTCGAGGGGTAAGGCTCTCGACTACAAATCCGAAGGTCGCGGGTTCAAATCCCGGCGTGCGCAAGTAATTTTTATTTAATTAATTTGTGTTGTTTCACAATAAATTAATTTAAAAATAATATATAGCATATTTGCGCACGTTCCAGAGTGGAAGATGCTCTCAGTATCGCCCTGGTGAAAGACCACCATTCAGAATTGAAACGTTGCTTGAAATGGCTTTAAGCCGTGTTTGGTGACCAGATCTGAATAGCCAGGTATTCCCCACCTTCCTCTTCCCCTTCGCCTTCCCCTCCCCAATACTTTCAGCCTCACAACATTTCCCAATTGGGAATGTCATAGTCTCACTGGCTCCAGACGGTTGGGAGCAGTTGGGACTCTGGTGACGTATTCATATAAAAAAAAAAAAAAATGTACTTTTAACATTGATAATTCATTTCCATTTTTGTCTTTTTTTACAACATTTTTATTTTATTTTTTATTATTCTTTAACAAAATTGTACAACCATTTCACAATAATACCATACCACAAATATTTGAATACCTCAGCACAGGTTCTCCTAGTGAGGCTTTTAAGATACGCTATTATGTATTAATAATTTACAGTACACATTCTAATTGTTTATATTATACAAATTGTTTGTAAATAAATAAAAATTAATCATTCTGTACTTATTGCATCGGTTGCTAGATGTGATAAAACATACCCTGAACCAGCGGCACTCGATGCTGTCGACTGGCTGAATTACCTCACCATCCTATTTTGATCTCCATTAACTCTTCTCCACCGTACAAAGGCGAAGTTTAATTTGTAGCCCATACCTTTTTAATATAATGTATTTCATAAAGTTTCAACAAAATCTGAGTAAGGCCTCGAACGGCAATATATTAAACTAGTGACTGGTTATAAAACCTAGCTATAAACAGCCATAAAAAAGAGACGACGACTCAACTAAATAGAAAGTTGGGCTGTCAGCTGTCACTGGTTGTCGCTGTTGTTTTACAGATAACGATGTGATTTCATATGTAATTAATGATTAAATAGCATAATAAATTAACACAAATGCATTCCAATAAGTTTTAATTTGTCATCAGTTGCGGTTCCATTAAAATTAATGAGAAGTTTTCCCGGTTCTTACTTTTTCAAGTTTTGCGCACGAAATGTATTTCTTGTGTTTTGATTGAAATTTAAGACTGAATGTGAAAAAAAAATCTGTTAAATGTTTGACCTACGCATTTGTCGATGTTGTCTCTCTGGAGAGGCCCAAGAATTGCCTCCCGGGAACAACTATGGTCAAATTCTAGGCATACTTACGGGGAATGAGGTGATAATTCTTTATTTGTTTATTTTTGTGTACAGGACAGTTTTTTTTGTATTTTTATCCGTTTTAACCATTCTGTTATGGAAAAAAGTCTCAGATACCCCGGGAGGTGAATACCATCTTGTGAAACCAGGACACAAATGACATGACCAGATACTCTATGACGAACACATAGAATGTCATCGCAGGAAAGCAATACTGCTGTAACAGCCAAAAACTTAATTTCGCACCATAGTCAAAAAACTTTTTTCAATTTAGAAAAGAAATCATAACTTTTAAACCAGTTCTTAAAGAAATGTCATTTTTGGCTAAAAAAATATCTCTATCTTTATATAATTATCTCTTATTCACTATTTTTAATGCCGATTTTATGACAAAATCTCACTAACCCGGCACTAATGCAGGAGACTGCACAAGAATTCCAGATTAGTGGAAAATTCGGATTACTGGAACGTAGGTAAAATTAATAAAAATTCGTATATGATCGTATGTATCACTAGCACGGAAGTCATTTATTCCAGTAATTTTCACGTAAAATTCAAGTGCTTTCGTTTTTAATATTTCCCCAGAAATCAATTTCCTCTTTTTAATATTGTGCAAAGTAGCACGTCCGACGTTGTGTTCTTTAGCAAGCTTGCACATGTTTGGTCTTTATCTTAACCTCTTTATAATGTCCGTCTTCTCCCGCTCAGTTCAATATGTATGTATATCAAATTATGCATTGTTAATTGTGTTTGAATGATTATTTACTTGTATTTCAGCGGGAGATGGCAGAAACCGCGCTGTGGCTATGCCATCGTTGCCGTCATACCGTGCGAAGAATCTCCCAGTTCCGAGACATGTGTTGGAAGGCAAACAATGCCCTAAAGGAACACTCCTACAGGCAAACCGATCTACAGGTATTAACTTTGTACTGTATTTTTTTCAATGTGGCACCGAATTAGTCCCCTTGTACTGCTTGAAGCCAGCGGAACTATGGCATCCAATTGAGATATGCTGTGAGACTGAAGGGAGTGGGCAGTAAAAAAGATAAGGAGATGGAAGGCGGGGAAATGTCTGGTAATTCAGATTTACTTGTGAGAAAATCACCTCAGAGGCTCTTACAACTTCATTTTTCTTTCCTATAACTTATCCACTTAGACTTAAAACTAATATCTTACAACTAAGATTTATTACTAGTAGCTTACAACTAAGATTTGTTACTGGTAGCTTACAACTGAGATTTATAACTAGTGACTTACAACTAAGATTTATTACTAGTAGCTTACAACTGAGATTTATTACTAGTAGCTTACAACTAAGATTTATTACTAGTAGCTTACAACTAAGATTTATAACTAGTGACTTACAACTAAGATTTATTACTTGTAGCTTAAAACTATAATTTATAACTAGCGACTTACAACTAAAACTTATAGCTAGCAACGAACTACTGAGAATTTCATGATGGTTTTTTTTTGTATTTCTAAAATCTATGTATTGAAATAGTTATGTATTAGATGTTAAATAAATAAATACAAAATAAAGTTCACAGTTTTTTTTATATGTAAAAAACTTGAGTTATGATGCTTTTCCCATGGATCAACTTAAATGTGAAGCATAACCTCAAATCTGAATATACATGGTTATTATTGTTTCAAATAGATATAAATCTACATATACTATATTATTCATAAATCATTTGTAAGTAAACATATTCTATGTTGAACACGATCTTCCTTGTTCGAAAGTCTACATACATTTGTAAACAATATATTGTAAGTTGGACCCGAGCTTCCACGCTCGAAATTCTGCAAAACAACACTGAAATACGTAATAAATCATTTTCAGCGTTTAACTATACATTGGTTTAGTCATGTTAAATAAATTGAAATAATAAATTATTAGTACATAAAAAAATTCCAATGACAATTGTCAAAAACCTCGGTGTTGCCATAGTAATGAACGTGCTGAGGATTTCGTTTACACAATATTTAGTCAAATTATTTGAATTTGATGAACTTGTTGAATGAATTGTAGTATGAGATGTTAAGTTCAGTTGAGTGGTTTCTGTGTCAGTCTGTATTTGGTGTTAATATATTTCCTATTTCAGATCTCCCTACGTAACGTATCCAGTATTTTATTTCTGATTTAAACATATTAATGTTGTTGTGATTTTTGAAGCAAAAAGTGTTAAGCAAGGCTGCGTAATGTCACCGTGGTTATTCAATCTATAAATGGATAATTGTATGCAAGAATTGAAAGAGGTGGGCCTTGGCGCGAAAATGAGTAGTCTGCAAGTATGTTGCCTGTTGTATGCTGATGATGCGGTGTTGATTGCTAACAGTATGGAAGATCTACAGTCCCTCGTATCTAGGATGAACGAAGTATGAATGAAGAATGAGCTAATGATGAATGTAAGTAAGTCTAAAGTCATGGTGTGTGAAAAAGAGAGATTACGAAAACAGTGTGCAATATAGTTCTGAATGACGAATACTTGGAGCAGGTCGATGAGTTTGTGTATTTGGGAAGTATGTTTACGAGAGATGGAAAGACTGATAGGGATATTGAAAGAAGGGTGAATGCAGGAAACTCCATTAATGGAGGACTGAACGCGGTTGGCGCTAACAAAAATTTGTCCAAAGAAGCGAAGCTAGCAGTCCACAATGGAGTGCTGATACCAACCCTGATGTATGGAGGTGAGGCATGGAATTGGCAGAAAAAGGATGAAAGTAAACTGAATACCGTAGAAATGAGATCTCTGAGACGAATGTGTGGTAAAACCATATATGATCGTGAGAAAATATTGAAATTCGTAAAGAATGCAAGGCTGATGTAAGCGTAATGAGTAAGATTAAGAAAGGGACGCTTAGATGGTTTGGGCATGTGCAGCGAATGATCGAAGAAAGGAGTGTAAGAAGAATGTATGATGCGAATGTGGATGGAAAAAGAAGCCGGGGACGCCCGAGGAAGACATGGCACGATCAAGTGAATCAAATACTTGAGTCAGGCCATGTCATATGTCGGAATAATAGAAGAGAATGTATGAGACGATGTATGAATGTGAATGAAGCAAGAGGTGTATGCCAAGATGGAGTTGTTTGGCAGCCCGTCATCTCTGCCTACCCCTGCGGAGAAACGGCGTGATGGTTAGTTAGTGATTTTTGATGGACAGTGGAATCTTGTTGTAGACTTTAGTACCATAGTATAAGAAGCTTTTTTTGTCCAAAATGTTGTATTCGTGATTGCTCTTTGGATGCGTTTTTGACTGTGAGATCTAGTGTTTCTAATATGTGTGTATTTCTAATATAATTTACACCTATGGCTTAAAATTAGAGACTTACAACATAACATTTAAAAATACAATTATGTATCCTCATATTTATTATGTAAAAGTTTTTTGGGCATACTCAAATGAATAATACTTTTAATATTTGTCCACAGATGTCTCTGGAAAAGTTCAAACATGAAAAAATCCAACTTAACGAGTTAACTCTATCCAATACTTTAAGCATCAACGTTCTACCTGAAGACCTCGTTAGCCCGACTCAGATTTTTTCCCTTAGCCGTGACTCAAACCCTCCCAAGAATTACACGCAGGACTCGAGCTCCATCTCTGAAATAAAATTCGATGTAAAATTGGAACCGGACGTCGATATTGAATTTGAGAAAGGAGAAGCGATTAATGATTTTGAAACGGAATCGAACGATTTTGAGATTGAGGATCATTTGGGTTATTTCGACGAGGGTTCGGATACGAAACATAAATACGATTCTGAATCGGAAAATATTGATGAAACTTTTGAAAAGTATACGACAAGAAAGAGAAAGAATATTAAAAAAGTAAAAAAAGATGATTCTAAAGTGAAATTGAAAAAGAAATTGAAAGGTTTGTTGTTAAACATTTTATTTATTTGCATTATATGAATTATCTCATTTGTTTTAAAGCAACTTTTCTTATTAATGTTACCGTACAAGTGTCCTAAGCACTGATGCAAGAATCAATAGACATGCCATATAGCCAAATTTGCCTACCATTTTGATGGCTGGAGACAAACGACGTGACATCCTAAATTTGACACCGGGCAGATTCACACATTTCTCGAATACACTACATCATCATTCGTGTATTGACCGGCAGCGAGTGATATTCGAAAATTTTAGGAAATAAAACAATAATTATGATGTCCTGCGCATTCAAACATTGTAAAAATAAAAGTGGTAAAGAGAATAATCAAAACTGTTGCATTAAATTCCACAGATAAGCGTTTTTTTTTACTGTTTTATTGACATGAAATCACTGTCATCCACGTTTCTTTCACGTGATTTTGACTGCGGTAAGCAAATTTAAAACATTTTTCAAAGGGGTTAGACATATTCGGTTTTTGTAAACAACCCGAACCTTTTTTCCTTATTTATTGTTTTACTTATTGGCGGTTTGGGTTAGTTTGGAATCTGTTAGCACAGCTACGGAAAAAAGGAGATTTGCCATAAATTCTGCACAATTGTAAAAAGGGCGAGTTGATCATTAGCAGATTTGCTTTTGGAAGAGTAAATACTAATACTGTGCATTGCAATACGAGTTGCCTAGAGACTGTCGGGATGCATTTATTCGCAAATCAAATGACAGTGAAGCTCGCCCCTCGCCTCCCTAATTTTGGTTTATTCCCCTTACGTGTTAGGGCATCGCTATTGTATTCTTCGCTCTGAGGTCCCGAGCCAGTGGATCTATGACATTCCTATTTGGGGGTTAAAGGTGGGGGAGAGAAAGAGGAACGTTCAGAAGTCTGTCTATTCGTATAGAGTATTATTTTGATGGCCTCCGTGGTCGAGTGGTTACGATCCTTGGCCATGAAACTGGGGGTCGCAGGTTCAAATCCCAATATGCGCAAATGAATTTTATTTGATTAATTTGTGTTATTACATAATTAATTTATTTAAATTAATACATAATCTATTTTTGCGGAATGCTCCAGAATGGTAGGTACTTTCAGTATCGCCCTGGTGATAGACCACCTGCCAGAAGTGAAACGTTACTTAAAATGGCTTTAGCCGTGTTTTGTTACCAGATCTGAATAGCCAGGAATATTACCTTCAGCCTCACAACATACCCCAATTGGGTATGTCATAATCTCACTGGCTCCCGACAGTTGGGAGCAGCTGGAACTCTTATGTGGTACTCACATAAAAAAAAAGTTACGTTTAATTTTTTTAAATTTTTAGCTGCCGCGAAAACTAAAAAGGCATCTTTAGACAAACTGAAGAGAAAAAAATCATTAAACAGCCAGAAAGACAAAAATATGGCCATCACTCTTACACTCGAAGAGCAGATCAAAGAGAAAGACGACAGAAGGCTGGACAAGGACTACATCGCTTCTCTCTTTAAGTGCGATCACTGCGTAGTATTTTTCAATCATCAATACCTCTTGGATGACCATATGAAAAAACATTCCGAGGTGATTACCAAGTATTAAGTTTTATTCACATCTGTCGGCACCGTGTAGTGCAGACACGCACAGTGGCAGAAAGGAGTATTTATTTATTTATTAACTATATTATATACGCCCTTTTGGGATTTTACATATTTAGTTAATTACAATAGTCGCACAGGTGCAAAACACATCACAGTAGGTACATAGATAAAATAGATAGCCTTCATGAAATACAACAACTAAATATTTCATTTGTCTCACGAACAAATACAGGAATAACATAGTCTAAGTACCATTTCAAGTAATTAGCTACAGAGGCGAATATTCAAAACATACCTCACATTCACTGACATTTATAATTATTGTTGCGATTGAATAAAATTTTAGATCGAGTAGTTCTAGTTGGAATATTAAATTTAATTAAGCTAACAACAAGTCTTCTATCTGAGAGTTTTAATAATTTAAGTTACGAGTATTTCATTAAATAATTGTATTTTCTAGTTTCAGTAAGTAATCCGAGTTTATAGTAAACATATCTTAGAAATTTATGTTGAAGTTTTTCAATGGAATCGTAGTGAATTTTATAGTGAGGGGACCATATTACACCGTGCGTGAATGTGTTTGTAGATAATGTAAGCAACTGATTTTGCCGTGCCTGCCTCTTTACTTGTCTGCGCTGTGCGGTGCCGGCAAATGTGAATCGAACTTTATTTATGTTAAAATGATATTTGTACAGACTAGAGGTGAGTTAAATAATGTGAAATATTTTTTAATAAGTGTAGTGTGCCGACTGTAAATTTGCACCGGTCTATTTTTGTAATAACTTGCTTTTTTTTTCCAAAATGTATTTTTTTGTTGTAAATTATATTATCTTATCAGATAATGTGTTAATATATTTATATAAATAATAATAAATAATATATCTGTCATAAGTAGCTTCCCCAGAATAGCTACTTATATTCTGAGAAACGGTTTTTAAACATTGTTTATCTTATATGCCGGCTTTCAACGGATATAAATTTTGCATATCCGATGGGTAATTTCGGTGCACTAAAAGTTAAGTTCTGAAACGGTTGTAACAGTTTCGTGAATTGCTACAAAACGCTTTCACCGCAAATGTTTAAAAAAAAAATCATTTCAAAAACATTTTCGAGAGACCGTTTATTTTGACACACCGCAGATTTGTTCATCGTTAAATTCATTCAACAATGCCACAGTTCACCCCCTCCGATATTGTTTGGAGATGCACAAAAAATATTTTGTTTTTAATATTTTTTTGTATTTTTTTTTTCCAGTCACGCGGCGAACTGGTTTGTGCAGTGTGCACGCAACGCTTCTCCGAAGCGAAGCCGCTCTACTACCACAGCCGCAATCACGCCACGCGGCTGTCCTGCGGCGAGTGCGGCGCGCGGTTCCGCAAGACTCTGGATCTGCGAGACCACCTTGCGTGGCACAAAGGCACCACGTTTCCCTGCCACATCTGCGGCAAGCTGTTCACGTGAGAATTCACACTTTATACTTGTATCCCGATAGCCCAACCTTCTGGTTTTGCCTAAACTAACCTAACCTAACTATGTAACCATCACGCCATGTATCCGCACAGGTGGGCAGAGAGGATAGACCGTCAAACGGTTCACATTCATACATCGTTTCATACCCTTCAGACTCTTGACATGACCCGACTCAAGTATTTGATTCACTTGATCGTGCCATGTCTTCCTCGGGTGTTCTACAATTCACTTTCACGTCATATATTCTCCTTACACTCCTTTCTTAGTTCATCCACACGCCTCAGGGATCTCATTTCTACAGCATTCAGTCTACTTTCATCCTTCCTCTTGGTATCAGCACTCCATTGTGGGCTGCTATCTTCGCTTCTTATAACAATTTTTTATTAGCACCAACCGTGTTTAGTCCTCCATTCATGTAGTTTCCTGCATTTACCCTTCTTTCAATATCCGTATCAGCCTTTCCGTCTCTCATAAACATACTTCCTTAAAACACAAACTCATCCACCTGCTTCAACTATTCATCGTTCACAACTATGTAGACGTTTAATCAATCAGAACTAAACATGTTCATTACTATGGCAACACCAAGGTTTTTGACATTTGTTTTCAAAACTTATCAGTCACACATTTTTAATGAATTTATAAATTTATTGTTTCAATTTATTTTAAATACGTAGTACAACCCGGGAAGTGATTTACTACATTTTTCAGTGTAATTTTGCAGAATTTCGAGCGTGATAGCTCGTGTCCAACTTAAAGTATGTTTAAAAATGATTTATGAACAATATATGTAGATTATTCCTATTTGAAACAATAATAACCATGTACATTCATTCAGATTTGAGGTTGTGCTTCACATTTAAGTTTGACAGTTGATTATTTGTAAATAAACAATGATATCCACGGGAAACCATCATGACTCAATTTTTTAATGTTTTTTTTATTCTTATTTATAATTTTGATGTCTGAATTTTATTTAGTTTTTTTTTAAATTAAAAAAATCGACCTTCCTAAGCGTTAAATAATAAACAAAAAGTTTATACATAAAATTGCCTTAGAATATGATATAGAATCATCTCCTTTCGGGAAGTACCATTCATTTCTGGATACCGTTTGGTGAAAGTCAAAAACATGCACTTGGACCATTGTGCCTTTTTAAACTTACGATAATCTTCCTATGAGCCATCTTGGTGTTGTCATTTAAAACGTTTAAAACAAATGCAGCGCCCTCATTTTTTATAAAATGTCAGACTGTATGAGGTGTGTTCAAAAGAAAAGGTGAATTTTGAATTTTCGCGGGCTGTGTATATTCGATTATCGATTTTTTTTTGTTATGTTGGTACACATATGTTTATCATATGTTAGCATTATCAGCCATTTTGGATTAGTGGTTTGTTTTTGACAACTGGAAAGGTTAGTCACGTTTTTGTGTGTTCTTCGATTTTTTACTTTTGAAAAAAAATGGATCAAAGAATATGTATAAAATTTTGCGTTAAAAATGGAATAAAGTGCTTTAACGCACTTAAAATGTTAACTGTGGCATTCGGCGAGTCTACTTTGTCTCAAAAAAGTGTTTATAAGTGGTACAAGCGCTTTACAGAAGGCCGAGAAGATGTTAATGACGATGAGCGTCCTGGAGTTGCAACCACGTCAACAAACGAAGAAAACATCGAAACAGTGAAGAAAATGGTTTTGGAAAATCGTCGAATCACTATTAGGGAAGTTGCAGAGGATGTTGGCATATCAATCGGCTCATGCCATGCAATTTTCTCGGATGTTTTGGGCATGAAACGTGTGGCAGCGAAGTTTGTTCCGAAATTGCTAAATTTTGAGCAAAAGCAACGTCGCATTAGTATCGCTCAGGAGTTGTTGAATGACGTCAACGACGATCCAGATTTGCTCAAAAGGGTCATAACTGGTGATGAAACGTGGGTATATGGTTATGACATTGAAACCAAGGCCCAATCATCCCAATGGAAGCGGCCAGAAGAGCCAAGACCGAAAAAAGCACGCCAAGTTCGATCAAATGTGAAGGTTTTGCTCACTGTTTTTTTCGATTACAATGGCGTGGTGCATCATGAGTTCTTGCCAACAGGTCGTACGGTTAATAAGGAATACTACAAGGAAGTTATGCAACGTTTGCGTGAAGCAATACGGCTCAAACGATCGGAATTGTGGAAAAACAAATCATGGATTTTGCATCACGATAATGCACCAGCTCACACATCGATGCTTTTTCGTGATTATTTGCCAAAAACAACACCATAATCATGCCTCAACCACCGTATTCACCAGATTTGGCTCCCTGCAACTTTTTCCTATTCCCGAAACTGAAGAGACCAATGAGAGGAAAGCGTTTTGCCATAATTGATGAGATAAAGTCAGAATCGAAGAACGAGCTGATGGCCATACTGAAAAGAGCATTCCAGAAGTGCTTCGAGGATTGGAAGAAGCGCTGGCATAAGTGCATTATATCTGAGGGGGATTACTTTGAAGGGGAGAAAATGGATATTGATGAATGAATAAATACTTTTCGAAAAAATTCGAAATTCACCTTTTCTTTTGAACACACCTCATATGTGTGTTTATAATAAGAAGTATTTCTTTTTACCCAGAACAAGCTCTGCTTTGAAGATCCATATCACCATCTTGCACAATGAAAAGGACAGGTTCAAGTGTGACCTCTGTGGCAAAGGATTCTACTGGAAGAAGGTCCTGAAGGAGCACATTCTGTAAGTATTCTGTATGTAGATAGTTTTGACGATTCAATATGAATCCTGATAATTGCTTGGTTATGTATCTCTGCCGTCAGTTCGTGTTCCGAACATTGCTGTTCATTTTTATAGATCCTTTCTGGAAGACCTAGACATTCATAAGACGGCCTCCATGGTCGAGGGGTAAGGCTCTCAACTACGAATCCGAAGGACGCGGGTTCAAATCCCAGCGTGTGCAAGTAAATTTTATTTAATTAATTTGTGCCGTTTCACAATTAATTAATTTTAAAATAATATGTCCAATAGTATATTTGCGAACATTCCAGAGTGGAAGATACTCTCATTATCGCCCTGGTGAAAGACCACCATTCAGAATTGAAACATTGCTTGAAATGGCTTTTAGCCGTGTTTGGTGACCATATCTGAATAGCCAGGTATTTCTCCACCTTCCTCTCCCCCTTCTCCTTTCCCTCCCCAATACATTCAGCCTCACAACATTCCCCAATTGGGGATGCCATAGTCTTACTGGCTCCATACGGTTGGGAGCAGTTGGGACTCTTGTGGGGTATTCATATAAAAAAAATATAAAACAGGCTATCAACTATCTGCTTACAGCATTTTCTAAGATATCCTTGTTGCGTTGAAATGACCAAATTTCGCAGGCGTCTGGAACATCGGTGTCTGTAGATCAGCACGCAGCGCAGGACTGCGGAGAATGGAGGAGTCTTGTCCACCATGTTTACAAATTTTAGAATTATATCTCTCTTTTTTTCAATCACTTCTTTCTCTCTCTCTCTCTCTTGTTTATATATTATATCTATATACCATGTACACTGTTATAAGTCCTGAATTGTAATGTGTATATTAATGCAATTTCTTTAAAAACTTTGTGAATCTCAATTTTGTAAATATGGTAAAATAATTGTATTTAAATTGAAAAAAAATATATATTGGCTGTGTCCAGAATCGTAACATTAAATCGTTGTCATAATGTTTTCAGGAGGCACGGGTCTATCCGTCCTCACCCGTGTCCGGACTGCCCCAAGGCGTTCTACACTCCGGTCGCTTTGCGTTCACACGTTGCCCGCCACCTCGCCCTTCTGGATACGGCCGCACAGCACTACTGCGTTGAGTGCAACAAGCACTACAAGAGTCAGGCCATCTTGCTCAAACACCTCAAATATTCCAAAAAGCATGCCGACCAGGCCACACAGAAGTTAGTTCAATCCAATTTAGAGTATTTTTGGAGTTCCACAAGGTCCTTCAAGGACCACTCCTATTTTTATAATTTTTAAAATTACATTTTTTATATAATATATTAACTACACGTAGGAGGCCTTGTAAGAAATCATTTCATATGTCATTTTTGGAGATGCTGGGTGGTGGGTCTCTCTGGGTTAAATGAAGATATTGGCTCTATTAGCAGTTTTTTTTTTACATATTTAATGTTTGTCAATGGAGGACTGAATGCAGTTGTAGTAAAAAGTTATCAAAAATGCAAGGTTTGCAGTTTACGAGCATTCATACATTCGAATTTTGCCTTTTCCAGGTTGCGTAACCCAAGTGAAGGGTTTTCCACAAAGTTCTATTCTTGAACCACTCTTATTTTTACTTTTTATACATGATGTTCATTTGCAATAGTAGTAAAAAGCTGTCAAAAGAAATGAGACTAGCAGTCTAAGAGATGGAGTGTTCATACGAACGCTGATGTTTGATAATATTTTACGTATATATTTCTAAGGGAAAACAATTATGTTTTAGGTACGTATGTCCGCACTGCGAGCGCCGCTTTGTCGACCGCCCCTCGCTGGCCTCGCACGTGAACACGATCCACGAGCGTGTACCTACGGACACGTGCCTGGCGTGCGGCATGGCTTTTTACTCGCGGCAGGCGCTCAACCGACATGACCGCAGTGCGCATCAGGGTCGCGAGGCTCCGCGAAATCACAAGTGCAGCTACTGCCACAAGGCGTTCAAGGTAAAGCGGTTCCACGAACATACCCAAATTGAAGAGTAATATGTCATCCCCCTTCCAGATACGACACTGAAGAATGGGCTCGGAATTGACCTTTATTGACTTTATTATCTTCATCAGAAGTGACATGGGATGTTTTTGAACATGGGTTCGCAAATCAACCTTTCGATTAATCGAGTAATCAACACGAAGACTCACACAGCATCTCATTTCAGAACGAAAGATAACGTTGGAAAATTCACCAACAAATCAATCAAACGTTCCCAACCTTTTTGGGCCCATTGCCCACTTTTAAAGTAGTTACATTTTTCTTCAACGCCCCCTTTCCTATATATCTTCTTCTTCCATTATATAAAGAAAAATAGTCTCACTGGCTCCAGACAGTTGGGAGCAGTTGAGACTCTTGTGCGGTATTCACATAAAAAAACCCTATTTTTTTGTTTTTTATAGGCTTTAATAATTTAATCCTAATTACATAAAAAAAACACATTATCTAAAACTTTGACATATAAGAAATAAATGTGTCAGTGTTCCCACTACAGTCTCTTGTATCTAGGATGAACCAAGTATGTATGAAGAATGAGCTAATGATGAATGTAAGTAAGTCTAAAGTCGCGGTGTTTGAAAGAGAGAGTGCGAAAACAGTGTGCAATATAGTTGTGAATGACGAATACTTGGAGCAGGTCGATGAGTTTGTGTATTTGGGAAGTATGTTTACGAGAGATGGAAAGACTGATAGGGATATTGAAAGAAGGGTGAATGCAGGAAACTCCATTAACGGAGGACTGAACGCGGTTGGCGCAAACAAAAAGTTGTCCAAAGAAGCCAAGCTAGCAGTCCACAATTGAGTGCTGATACCAACCCTGATGTATGGCAGTGAGGCATGGAACTGACAGAGGAAGGATGAAAGTAGACTGAATGCTGTAGAAATGAGATCTCTGAGACGAATGTGTGGTAAAACCATGTATGATTGTGTGAAAAATGTTGAGATTCGTAAAGAATGTAATGCCGATATAAGCGTAATAAAAAAGATTAAGAAAGGACGCTTAGATGGTTCGGGCATGTGGAGCGAATGATCGAAGAAAGGAGTGTAAGAAGAATGTATGACGCGAATGTGGATGGAAGAAGAAGCCGGGGACGCCCGAGGAAGACATGGCACGATGAAGTGAATCAAATACTCGAGTCGGGCCATGTCAGAAGTCGGAATAACAGAAGAGAATGTGTGAGGCGTTGTATGAATGTGAATGAAGCAAGAAGTGTATGCCAAGATCGAGTTGTTTGGCGGTCCGTCCTCTCTGCCTACCCCTGCGGAGAAATGGCGTAATGGTTAGTTAGTTAGTGTTCCCACTGTGGGGCGTTTTTCTTTCTGATAATGTAACAAACAAATGTGTATAAAAAAGGGAAAAAAGTCTCAATAAACTGCTTTTTAGTAGAAATATTTTTAATCATTGAAGATATTATTAACAACTCTCAAAATGAAACTGAAAAGACACAGAAAAGAAAAAGATAACGGTAGTAGCTGGGACTTGAACCCAGGACCTCATTGCCTATCCGGGACCTTGCGCTGGTCTATTCAGTGGATTAGAGCGCAAGGTCCCAGATAGACTATTAGCTCCTGGGTTTGAGTCCCAGCTGCTACTGTTATCTTTTCTGTGTGTTTTCAGTTTCATGTTTCATTTTGAGAATTGTTAATATTATCTTTAATGATTAAAAATATATTACAAAAAGGTTTATAAGTTTCAATAAGTTATTCAAAAATTGAATACTTTTTAGAAGTTTGTCAACGGGCAATCCATTTATCAATCGCCTTCTGTGCTCAGAACATTGATAGCCAAATATTAACAGGTAAATTTATTCTACCGATGTTGCTTCGTTATCGATAAGGTAACAAAAAAAAATTATCTTTATTATAACAACATATTTCTGTTCCAGAGAAAGACGGCCCTCGAGGACCACATCCGAACACACACGGGCGAGCGGCCCTTCGAGTGTGCGCTGTGTCACCTTAACTTCGCTCAGCGCACAACGCTCGACACACACACCAAGATTGTGCACCTCAAGATCAAGCGCAACGTGCCGTTGCCGCCCCTCAAGCTACCACGGCCGGGCGACTCCTGCAAATTTGAGGAACTCTCGCGTCCGAGTAGTTCTGCCGATTAATATATATATATATATAGATAATTAAGGCTCATTTTGCTCCAAGTTGGTCACGTCCAGTCAAGTCATATCCGGTCGAGTCATCAGTCATGTTCAGTTAAGTCATTACCGATCAAATTATGTCATATTAAGTCAATTCAGTATCAATCTAGTTATGTCCGGTCAAGTCTACCAATCAAATTATATCGTGACCAGTCAAATTCGAGTCAAGTCAGTCAAGTCATGTCCAGTCAAGTCATTACCAATCAATGTCATATCCAATCAAGTCGTGTTCAGCCAAATCACACCATTCAATTGTTTTCACGCCAAATACGTTAGTATGACTAACATTTACTCACTTTGTGAAAACAATTCGTTAAAGATGGACGTACGCGTGCAAATCATAATTTTACTTTGTTATTACTTCAGCAGACTGACTAGCACTGATGTAAAAATACGACCAGTCTTGGTTTGACTGAACTGGACGGGATGTGTTCAGTTTGAAAACAAATTCTTATATTTTCTTTAGCATCAATAAAAATTAGTTTGAGTCGATTCCAAAAGTGTCCGAGGCAATTTGACTCGACTGGCGTGGACGGACTTGGTGCGAATGATCCTTACAAGATAATATGTACAAACAGCACAGATATTCCCAGAAATGTGATCCATACCGATTTGGAAGTAAACGCTTTCGACTCCTCGGTTAATGATAGTAAATAATTCATGCTGAACAGATTTTCGCTAGGGGGGTGAGTAAAGTAAGGTCAATTTTCCCTTACTTCAAAGTTGGTGACATCAGTTTTTTCTCAAATCTGCATAGATCTTTATTTTAATGAATTAATATGTAATATATGTGTTATTTCACATTTAATTAATATTAAATAATATATAGTATATTTGCGGCACGTTCTAGAGTGGTTGATACTCTCAGTATCGCCCCGGTGTAAGATCACCATTTAGAATCGGAACTTCGCTTGAAATGGCTTTAGCCACCATGTTTAGTGACCAGATCTGAAGAGTCAGGTCCACTTACCAATCTTCCTCTTCCTCATCTCCACTTCCTTCAGCCTCACCACAACACAATATCTTCTGGACAATTGGGACTCTTGTGCGGTATAAAATAAAAACAAACAAATAAAAATATTATATTGTATTCTAAACAATAAAATCGTACAAAAATACTTATTGTTATGTTTTATTTATGTACATTATGATAAAAATATATTCTTTGGAATTAGTGCTACTCGGTGACATCAGTAGCTTATTGGTAAAAATGCATTTAAAATTTTTCAAAACTAAGTTCACTGTTCGTTGGTTTCACAGAAATTCTATTGTCAGCAATTGTCAGCAGCCAATTGATGCCAATTGTCAGCGGCCAATTGATACCAATTGTCAGCGGCCAATTGATGCCAATTGTCAGCAGCCATTGATGTCAATTGTCAGCAGGCAATTTATGCCAATTGTCAGCGGCCATTAATGCAATTGTCAGCGGCCAATTGATGCCAATTGTCAGCGGCCAATTGATACCAATTGTCAGCGGCCAATTGATGCCAATTGTCAGCGGCCAATTGATACCAATTGTCAGCGGCCAATTGATGCCAATTGTCAGCAGCCATTGATGTCAATTGTCAGCAGGCAATTTATGCCAATTGTCAGCGGCCAATTGATGCCAATTGTCAGCGGCCATTAATGCAATTGTCAGCGGCCAATTGATGCCAATTGTCAGCGGCCAATTGATGCCAATTATCAGCGGCCAATTGATGCTAATTGTCAGCGGCCATTGATGTCAATTGTCAGCGGCCAATCGATGCCATTTTATTTTTTTGACATTTGAAAGGTCTCCGTTAAATGCCGATTCTCGGTCCGTTTAAGCTTTTGAACAATTTCCGATCAGCATAGAAACACAATTGTCGTGCTGTTGATCACAATTTGTTGAAACAACAGCTTAAATAGATCTAGAATTGACTGACTGACCTTTACCATTATTTGCTGATAATGCTACATTCGCATTTCCAGGAAACAACCTAACCTAAAATGGCTCAACAGATGTCAACGTTACAATGGCGAATAATGTTACAACAAAAATCGAGAACATAGCGGCAATGTAACATATAAGTGAGAATAACACAAAAATTATGTCACAGCATCAAAAAAATTTGTAGCTTGATTTGTCAAATTAATTCCAGGTCAGTTTTTTCCCACCAAAAATGTTACATGAAACTTTTCTCATATAAAAATTACTGATGGCGGAATAGTAGTCAACATACTAATTAACACAACGTATTATTTCGGATGATAATGAAGAGATATCGGACAACCATACACACTTTTTATGGTAATTGGATAAAATGGAACACTATAAAATAATAGAATAGGTTTGTTTTGTTATGAAACCAAAATTTAAATATTTATCAGTCGTTGAAATAATATTTTAGAACACCTTTTAACCAACAATCATTCTTTTTAAACTAACCACAGTGAAATTAACATTTATGCTGTAAATTAACCCATTAGTTTGTGCGTTTTCGGAAGCTACGCAGTATGAGAATGGGACCTACCCGCGTCTACGATCGCATTTCCTAGTCAGCATCCTTGGAACTGGGACATCCCTCGGTTCCACGATAATCCTCGGCTGGCAGTAGATCTTATACCGGCGGTAGTTCAGAGACTGGTTGGCCCGACGCGGGTAACGCCTGTAAATTTCTGGATCGTGACCACGAACTGGATCATTTACTGGATTAGCCGGAACATCAAAGCGATTTCGAACTAGTTCGGGATTGTCGGGATAATTAACCGGATTATCTTGATCTATGGGCGGAAGTGGATCGGGGCGTCGGTGGAAATATCCACCCGTTCTTTTATTCCACGTTTGATATATGACCAATGATGCCAGAATACAAGTAAAAAACCCTAAAGAAAACATAAAATTTTTCTCATCCTTCGGCGCATGATCAAAGTAAAGTTTTACCGCCGGTGCAACTCTTCCTAAAGCTTTCGAATGTGATAAAAAATCGTCGAAATATTTGCTAGCGATACTCGCAATGTAGCTGGTCATGATCAAACCCAAAGAATTACTCTCAATCCATTTAAATACGTGAAGATACGGTTTCTCCGTCCGTTGGAATATGTCGTTTATCTCGTAGAGATACAGGAGCATCAGCGTGGTTGAGCCCACAGCGACGACAAACGAGACAAAACAGAAATTTTGCGTAAACGGCGTCACATTCAAATACGGAATCAAAATAACGAAAATCCACGATAACAGCATTGTTAAAAATAAATTCGTTATCACATATTTCTCGTGCTTGAGGATGAACTTCTTCCGTATCACGACACCCACCTCCGATGAGATCACGCTCAAAAAGAGATACGACCTGTGACAAGTGTTGCCGAACCAATCGCCAAAATACCACATTATCCACACGGGCAGGATGTAGAATTCCCAAATGTTCTTTTTAACGGGGGCGATTATCGTGCAAGCTACCATTATTGTGACGCCGACGATGAAAAAGATGTTTTTGTGCGAAGCGAAATCGGCTATCTTCGGATGCTCCCCGAAAGTCACGTTCAAAAATCCTTTCAGCAAACCGAAAAATAAAAACAAACCGTACTGTACAAAATTATCTTCCAAAGTATCGGTAAAGTTGTACCTGGTCTTCACATGTTTAAAAGAAAGACTGAATATAAAAATACCAAGTAACGCGTCTAAATATACGTACTCTTTGTCGTCTGTATCGATTTTGGCGATTCTCGGAAAGATTTTGAAATCTGGGGCGAGTATCCGCAACGATAAGAATAAAACTGCGATCGTTCGCATGTATACTAAACATTTCCACTTGCGTTCGCAGTAATTACGGTAGCGACAGTCGCGGTTGATGATGTAACGCCAGACTTGTGGTAATTTCATGTGTTGTTTTGCGTGGTATATGGCAAAGAAGTTCAGCATCGCTAGGAAATAAATTTGCCTGTGTTCCACCCATACTGTATTGAAGAAACAGAATGGCACTACTACAATGGAGAATTCAAGAAATATATTGAGATGCTTGTCGGTGGTCGAGTAGCGTTGCTTCACTCCGTTGACGACGAATATGGCGAAGACCGTCGGGAGGATGGTGCCGAGGGTCTCAGCTGCGGAGTAGAAATTGTGCTGCTTCATGAACTGCCACTGCGGGCTTCTCGTCTCCGGAGCGGTTGCATCCAAAGCCGTCATGTTCCATCGGGTGTGCCTGTAAAAAATGAAAGATCGTTATTTTATTAATTTTTATATGAATACCCCACAAGAGTCCCAACTGCTCCCAATCGTCTGGAGCCAGTGAGACTATGGCATCCCCAATTGCGGAATGTTGTGAGGCAGAAGGTATTGGGGAGGGGAAGGAGAAGGGGAAGAGGAAGGTGGGGAATACCTGGCTATTCAGATCTGGTCACCAAACACGGCTAAAAGCCATTTCAAGCAAAGTTTCAATTGTGAATGATGGTCTTTCACCAGGGCGATACTGAGAGTATCTTCCGCTCTGGAAGATACTCTCAGTATCGTTAATACATTATTTGATGAGCATTGACTCAACGATCAGTGCTATTTTGAATTCTTCACATTTAAAAGTTGCCCGTTAAACGCCGATTCTCGGCCCATTTCAGCTTTGATGAAATTGTGATTGGATGTTAACTATTGGGAAGGGCCTATAAAGCCTTACTACAGCTAATAATTACAATTCAAAAATCATTAAAAAAACCGTACTACTACCATACTCTAGAGATATTTCGGGAATTTAATGTACCACCGATTACAGAATTGTATAAAAGAAACGCCTCAAATCAAATTTACAAAGAATTTTTCATCAATAAAATTCACTCCACTGATAGTATAAGCAATAGATTCTAAACAAATGGTTTAATAGTCACCCCACCACAATGCTAACAACCACCACAGCACAGCACAGCATAGCACCACTACTTGTATTTAGAGATAAGATGGGACAATATATTATTATCAAGAAACAAAATAAATGTAACCGAAACATTGAAATGTGAACAATTCAAAAAGCAAATTAACTCCTTGAACGTGGATAATGACATATTGTCTTTAATCTAGCATACATGAACAATTCAAAAAGCAAATTAACTCCTTGAACGTGGATAATGACATATTGTCCTTAATCTAGCATACATGAACAATTCAAAAAGCAAATTAACTCCTTGAACGTGGATAATGACAATAATCTATTGAACAATTTTATCAACGTGGATAAACAATTGTCCTTAATAAATGAACAATTAACCGATAATGACATTGTCCAAATCTAGCATACATGAACAATTCAAAAAGCAAATTAACTCCTTGAACGTGGATAATGACATATTGTCCTTAATCTAGCATACATGAACAATTCAAAAAGCAAATTAACTCCTTGAACGTGGATAATGACATATTGTCCTTAATCTAGCATACATGAACAATTCAAAAAGCAAATTAACTCCTTGAACGTGGATAATGACATATTGTCCTTAATCTAGCATACATGAACAATTCAAAAAGCAAATTAACTCCTTGAACGTGGATAATGACATATTGTCCTTGATCTAGCATAAAAATGACTTTTCAATTATTTTTTTTTATTATTTTAAAATTATTTTGTTGATTCACGTTTGTATTTATTTTCTACCCTCCCTTGCTCTGGATTACTGTTTTTTTGGAATAAAGTTATGAAGTTGTGAATTCTTGCTTGTCATTTGGGTGCTATAATTCATTCGCCAGCGAAAGTAATGCCTTGTGATGACTATTACTATTTCTAAACAAACAAACATACATTTTAAAATCTTTTTTCATTCTACACATTTATTTTTTCATAATATATCTAAATAATAAAGTTTTTTTTTTATTTATAGTAACTCCACACAGGAGACCCTGAGGGAAATAATTTCCCTCAAGGCTTATATCATCTTTGGGGATGCTGTATGAAGGGTCTTTTAGAGGATAGGAAGGAGTGAACTTGGGTCTTGAAGAGACCCATGTTGTAGGATGGAGGAAACACAGAGGCCGGCAGATCATTCCACAGCCGAGCTGTTGAACACAAAAATGAATCGTAGAAGCGACCCATTCTCATGTGACAAATGTCAACCGTGTGCAAATGTTGGGCGCGCGTTTGGCGTGTTTTCCGACTATGCACCGGTGCCGAAGGGATCAATGACGCTAGTTCCTCGGAGCATCTTCCATTAAAATACCGGTAGAACAAGGACAGCATTCCCACCTGACATCTGTGCTCCAAAGATTGCAACCCGTTTGTTAAGATAGGCGAATCTATCAAACGGACCGCCCGTTTCTGCACAGAGTCAAGGGTTTTTTCAGATATTTTGGGACTCCCGACCAGAGGTGGCTGCCAAATTGAATAGTGGGGCGCAGTTGCGATTTGTACAGGGCCAGGTCAGCAGTTGTGTACTATCTGCAGTATCTGCGGTCTCTGTACAATACGCCCAGCTTCTGAGAGGCTAACTTTACTCGGGCTTCGATGGAGCCCCCATACCTGAGCTGGTCACTGGCAAGTTGTTAAGTAGGTGACTATTTGTGTTTTCCATTTTGAAAATATTCTACCCACACGAATATTCTTCTTTTGAATATGTAATCTATGGCTAACCAGAATACATGGTGGGTTCAGTGCTTTTCATAGTAATTTCAAAACGTTATAGTAATAGTTTTACATATTGGATTTCATTCAAACTACTCTCTAAACCTTTCCGGCACTAATAAGAACAAACTGCGCTATTTTCAGCGAAACCGGTCGCGTAAATTTCGAGAAAATCGATGACAGACAAACAAACATCCATTTTTAAATATAGATAGAGATTTAATATTGTTTACGTATCACCTAATATGCATTGTCTTTTATTACATATGTAAATACTCTCCCCATAACCATGAGCTACTGGAGCTCAACTTATGGACAGTAGAACAATGAGAAGAGAAAAAAATCATATATTACGATTTTTTTTTTGTAATAGACAAATAAGCTTGAATGGGCAGGCAATCATCGGCGCTTAACGGAAACCGTTCAAAGTGACAAGGAGAACAGTCGACGGTCTCCGTGGTTGTGTGGTTACGATCCTTGGCTACGAATCCGGAGGTCGCGGGTACAAATCCCGGCGTGCGCAAGTAAATTTTATTTGATTCATTTGTATTATTTGACAACTTATTAACTACATATTAATAAACCACATATTTTTGCGACACGTTCCAGAGTGGTAGATACTCTCAGTATCGCCCTGGTGAAAGATCACCCTTCAGAATCGAAACGTCGCTTGAAATGGCTTTGTGACCAAATCTGGATAGCCAGGTACTTCCCCACCTTCCTCCTCCCCATCTCCTTCCCCTCCTCAATACCTTCAGCTCACAACACACTTCAACAGAGTATTTACACTAGGTTTTTATAATTGTCGAGAAAATTAAGAAAAAAATTACGACAACATTTTTATTTAATTTTTAATTTAAAATGTGTAATTTTTGATTTGCCGCGAACACGACAAAACGTTTATGTTCGTGAACATGGCGTTGTTGACGTCACAGCGACTAACGTCAGTGACAGCTAGTAGCATTGTGTACATGATAATGACGTTGAAGCCAGTTAGAACCATTTCGGAATGTGCAGTTTTTATATCCTTTTTAAAATCAATAATTTTTAATGAAAATATTAAAATTACTAATGTTTTGTGCGATTATCAGAATGAGAAATATTTATTTATTTCATTTTTTATTTATAAAATACATGATATTTAATGGAGACATTTACTTGGAGTAGATACATTAGATCACCACACTAGGCGGCTGCTTGTTTCACGGTGACCAATGGAGTTTAGGTACTTTGTATGAAGTCTAGTGTAAACATATGGATTTATTATATTCATTATATTAACATGCTGACAATTGCAAAAATTATAAAAGAAATTAGAAGATTAAAAGAAGAAAAAGACATGCGCAGGGATTAGATCACAATAATATACTTTTTTTTTTTATATGTGCAAGCATGCACACATGTGCACATTTGTATGAAGTCAAGTATATAAATTTTAAATCTTCCACACATTTTTAACAGTATCCCTAGTTAGTGAAAATACCCTTTTTTGGGATGCTATAGTCTCACTGGCTCCAGACGGGTGGAACTCTTATGCGGTATCACATATAAAAATAATAAGAAAAGGCGCTAAATTCCTTAACTCCGGACCCAAACAATTTTATAGGGTTTATTTGAAATATAATCAGTATTTTTTAGATGGATAAGATAGCACCGGGACCAAACTATTGAATTGGACTCTAATAAGCTGCGCACTAACAAATATCAAAGTCTTTGTTAGTTCTAATTATAAATGCCAGTTTCTTCATACCTTTATTAGTTATTTGTTGTATGTGATTTACATAATTTTATTGCGTTTCAAACAAAACTCTGTTGTAGGAGGGAGGAAACACAGCAGTCAGCACATCATTTCACAGCCGAGCTGTTGAAAACAAGAACGAGTCATAGAAGCGACCCGTTCTCATGTGCAAATGTCGGGCCGAAGGGATCAACGACGCTAGTTCCTCAAAGCATCTTCCATTAAAATACCGGTAGAAGAAGGACAGCATTCCTACCTGACGTCTGTGTTCCAAAGAATACAATTCGTTTGTTAAGATAGGTGAATCCATCAAACGTAATTGCAACACTTGCAATTTGTGCAGGGTCAGCAGTTGTGTACTATTAAAGTATACCATCTCCTTCCCCTGCTCAATACGTTCAGCCTCACAACATACCCCAATTGGGGATGCCATAGTCTCACTGGCTCCAGACGGTTGGGAGCAGTCGGGATTCTTGTGTGGTACTCTCAGCTCATAAGAGGCTAACTTGACTCTGGCCTCGATGGAGCCCCCATACCTAGGGCTTGTTTGGAAGATTGCTTCCATTAAAGGAGACTAGATTGTCATGTTGATCTTGAACACCGCATACCCCAAATCTGAGATGTCATAGTCTCCATAGGTTCCTGGCAGTTGGGACTGACAGCTGTATAAAAAAACTTATGTATTAATAAAATGTTTTACCGGGATTTAATACAGCAATCACAGGACGCAAAGCGTGCGTCCTAACCACTTAGCCACGGAGGTTTTCTGAAAAATAAATAAAAAAGGTTAATCAAAACAATATTTCATAATAGCATCATTTTTGTGTAAAAATATTACGAAATCTGACACATGATTGGTTATTCAATCTATACATGTATGCAAGAATTGAAAGAGGTGGGCTTGGGCGCGAAAATGAGTAATCTGAAAGTATGTTGCCCGTTATATGCTGATGATGCGGTGCTGATTGCTAACAGTATGGAGGATTTACAGCCCCTCGTATCTAGGATGAATGAAGTATGTATGAAGAATTAGCTAATGATGGATGTAAGTAAGTCTAACGTCATGGTGTTTGAAAGAGAGAGTATGAAAACAGTGTGCAATATAGTTGTGAATGATGAATACTTGGAGCAGGTCGATGAGTTTGTGTATTTGGGAAGTATGTTTACGAGAGATGGGGAGGCTGAGATATTGAAAGAAGGGTGAATGCAGGAAACTCCATTAATGGAGGACTGAACGCGGTTGGTGCTAACAAAAAGTTGTCCAAAGAAGAGAAGCTAGAAGTCCACAATGGAGTGCTGATACCAACCCTGATGTATGGCAGTGAGGCATGGAATTGGAAGAGGAAGGATGAAAGTAAACCGAATGCTGTAGAAATGAGATCTCTGAGACGAATGTGTGAAAAATATTGAGATTCGTAAAGAATGCACGGCTGACATAAGTGTAATGAGTAAGAAAGGGACGCTTATATGCTTTGGGCATGTAGAGCGAATGACCGAAGAAAGTAGTGTAAAAAGAATATATGACAGGAATGTGAATGGAAGAAGAAGCTGGGGATGGCCGAGGAAGAATTGGCATGATCAAGTGAATCAAATACTTGAGTCGGGCCATGTCAGAAGTCGGAATAATAGAAGAGAATGTATGACACGATGTATGAATGTGAATGAAGCAAGAAGTGTATGCCAAAATCGAGTTGTTTGGTGGTCCGTCCTCTCTGCCTACCCCTGCGGCGAAACGGTGTGACGTTTAGTTAGTTAGTTAGTACATAATAATAAACCATCAATTTATACTTTATACAGAGGATTCCAAATTGGAGAGACGTATTCCAGTGGACTTCTTACTAGCAAAAATACAACATTTTGATTGTTTACGGGTTCTGGACAATTATAACACTCTTATTTCATGATAGATTTATGATTTGCTCATCTTAAAAGGTCCTTTAACTCTCCTGGAGTATGTTGAAATGCATAAATAAACAATTAGTGGCAGGACACAGCTGTAATATTATAAACAGTAACTTCACACACACCATATTGCTAAACCATAATCATCTTCAAAGTATTCTATGTAAATAAATGGAATATTTGAACTAGTGAATGCCAGATGACAGTACCATAAAAGATGAAACTATTTTTTAGTTCACTTTCCTGCTAACTCATAATGTATTTACATAGTATAAGTCCAGTAAAGTCAAATGCATCAATATATGTGCACAGTGCTCTAGAGGCACAGTTTATTCGTGCATACATTGGATTAAATTTTTTTTTTTTGTTTACCTTACAAATTTTGCAATTTATGACATTTTTAAAGAAATTGTATTAAGGGGGCAGACTCAAATAAGGCACTAAACGTCACTTCGCAGTATGCTAACGTAAGCAATACAACACATAATTTATCTGCACATTCTTAACAGAAAGTTACGAAAGTGTCTAAGGTTTTCAGTGACGTAAATTCTTAAAGTGTAATCTTTTACATTATATATGAAATACCTACTGTAAATTTAAGTAAAACGCTCGACACTGCCTTCGCCGTTATGTTAACTGCACCCATTACAAACATATTTAATTAAAATCCTTCCACAATCTCAGAGTAAATAAGATCAAGAACCAAGAGCGTTTATTAAAAATAATTCAGTAAATCTAGATTTTCACTGTAATTCCCTCAAAGTTCAGGAATTTTTAAATTCCATTCCGTCATACAAAAATCGTATGAGAATTTCCGGCCCGCGCGATTGTTGATAAAACGATTTATTTCGCCGGAGTAAATCAGTTGTGAGAAGTCCTTCAGAGCGAGCGGACGTCGATTTGAAATTCGATATTTTTGTCTGTTTTATGACGAATAGCTGGGAAGAGAGGTGTTAAACTGCCACCGGAATGTAGGAATTACGTATTTTCGATTTTTTTTTGTTGGAATCACATTTCTTTGCAACGTTCTTTAAGATGGTCCAAAAAGTGATTAATTTATTATACGGCACAATATAAAAGACCTGCGCACTGGAAAAAAACTGACGGACGTGGTACAGATCTACAAGATTATATCTTTGCAGGCGGTCAAAAGCAAAACTAATGAATGAACGAATTATTTTTTAAATCTTTACATTTTTTGTGCCCATATAATTTACAATCTTGACGCCCCTGACTGCATATATAAGTATGCCGATCTGTGCCTATCAAAATCCATAGTTTTAGCGGCTATCTTGAATTTCTAGATATTCACACCGATTTGGTTAGAAAACGGTGTAAGTCATGTTAGGGGGGTGCTGAAGTCAAATTTAATGTCAACCTGAGTAATTTCGATGGTCATTTTGAATTTTGAGTTCTCTACCGATTTGGTTCAAAATCGGAATTAAAGTGTTTGGAGGTACACTGAAATCAAATGCGAAGAATGATAACAAAGAATGTTTTCTTCATTTAGAACAGCTGTATCTCGGACGATATTAGGTCCTTAGAGACCAATTTGGTTTCAAATTGTAGAATCTTTAGCATACTTAAAAAAGCCTTATATTGCCTACTTATTGCCTTCATTGACTGAACTACTGGTGAATTGTATTCAGGTTTATTGTCTGCGTCTGGAGTGGGTTGTAAATCATTGTTATCTATGTTATATTTTTACTGCTGTTTAAGTATACAATATTGAAGGGCGTTTCTAAATCCCAAAAATTATCAAAAGACAAATAATTCTTAATCCCATTTAATAAACGGGATCTAATTCACATCCGCCATCTTGGTTCCTAAGTTACATGTAATAGTCGGATTCCTTAACCATTAATAAAAACCAAAGCCATTGAAAGAACAGCCATATAAAAAAAACAGCATCTAATTTATTTCAACCATGTTGAATCCACCAGTGGACAATCAAAAATCGGATTCCTTGATTCAAAAACCATGTTAATAATTCCCTATGTCAAAAAACTGTGCTTATAAGTATTTCTGAGCAGGTGGTCCACCTTACCCATTTCTATAATATTTCCGAAGCAAAAATAAAAGATTATGTTGTAAAGAAATAAATACGTAAATAGTAATAAAAAAAAAAAATTGTGAAAGGGAAGCACTTTGTATGGGTACTGTCAATTATTAATATATTATATACAAATTAAAAAAAATATATATTCTCATCATTTACCCTAACCTATACCAACAGATTGACTTGCTTACTTTGCAGTAAGCGGCAAAAAAAATCCTCCCTTTTCCGACTGCTAAGTTAAGTCTGTCAAGCTTCTATTCTGTCAAGCTTCTATTAATTTATTGTTAAACAGCGAATAAACGAAAAAAATATAGAGCAAATATTTTTTGTTTTGTATTGCATCAATACGCTGAACATTTTTTTAATCCGGCGTGGTCTACATTATCCACATTTCCCCAATCCTGCTGCCAGATCGCGGTGGTCCGTGGTTTTGAGTTTGAGACCTAAAATTCCTAACAGCGGTGAATACGCGGTCTTATACTGGACCCTTAATATTCATAGACATAATTAATCATGGCGTATAAAATAAATTAAAACTAGTACATTTTGTAATAGTAGCAACAAAGCTTGTCATTTAAAAGCAGTTTCGTTGATGCTAAATATCTGAATTGATTCTGTTCAACAGGAAGATTGTCCTACCCACCGGCATGACCATTGGCAAATCGGTCCTGCAAGCCGGGAGATAAAACAGTATATGCTGTCGGTGGCGGGAGATAACCACCAGTAATATAGAAATGAATGCTTTTCGTGATAGCCGAGTTTTCAAACCATCTACGAATCAGTCTGAAGAAATATGTAACAATGTGTACATCCCTTCTGACCCGCAGATGGTTCATTCCGAGCAAACCCAAGAGAAAGTCGGTAGGATATAGCCGCGGGTAGTAGCCATTCTCCCTCAGGCAGAGAAATCTCAGAAATTTCTTCTGAACTCTCTCCATGAGGGAATACTTCACCTGATGTGGGCTCCAAATTATCGACCCACTCTCAAGTCTACTCCTTACTAAGGAATTCCATAAAGTGCGAAAAACAAAGTTCTGCATTCTCAATAAATGAATTAAAAATTACTTTGTATTCACCACTTTATTAATATACACATATCAATATGTTTCCAAAGAGATTTAAACATTTAATGTTTATCATTTGTCAATACTTGACATTATTATTTTTTAGTATTCTATATATTCCTCATAAAGAAAGCATCGCTTTTGAAACATATTGATACGTGTATATTAATAAAGCGGTGATTACAAAGTAATAGTTAATTCATGTATTAATAATGATGCCACAAAGTGAATACCAATCTTTTGAAAAAATTATAAGAATGACCTTGTTTACACAAGCGTTTTTAATATATATATAAATAACAACATGTTTCGAAAGCAAAGCTTTCCTCATCAGGATACACAGTATACAGAGTAATTTTTATTAATTTATTAATAATGACACTACAAAATAACTACAAATCTATTGAAGAAAAATATTTTGTTTAAATCAGAATTTTAATAAATAAATAAAATGATACGTTGGTTTTGAAACATGTAGATATTTATTTATTAAAACAGTGGTTTGAACAAAATAATGATTAGTCATTTAATTATTAAAATATTTATCAACCCAAGTAATGTGGCATTTTGGAACAAACATATATAAAGGATCAACGACTCGAGCAAACTGAGTGGAGTTGCTAACGTGTCGACAAAATGTCGGCGACATGTTTCTGTGCACGAATCTCCGTGCTGATGTATTGCGGTCGTAGCCAAGATAATCGAGTCCTTGAGTATCGGAGACTTGCATTGCCTTGTGTACGAAGGGCCTTACCAAAACAAGCAAAAGGCTCATATATAAAATGAAAATAATCGCAGTTTTTAAAGACGATTGAAACCAGATTTGAGCATAAATTCTACGAAAAATCTTTAAACCTACACTAAAAGTGGATCTTACAGGATAAAGATGAACCGTGAGCTTGAAAACCTTATTATGACACCATTGTAAGATGAGGTAGATTCCAAAGATTGCGATGGGCTGGACGTGTTTGTAGAAAGAATGTCAAATAACAGGATACTGTGAGCGTGCGGTGCTCCAGTGGAAGCGAGCAGTACCTAGAGTTGAACAGAGGAAGAGGTGAATAGACTGCAGTGAATTGGAGCAGGATGGGAAGGATTGAGGGACTGCAGCTTCCGGAGAATATTTGTGACGGAGGACAAATCCCGCCTTAGGTTGTACATAGATGATACAATACGATATAAGTAATAGGTTTATATTACCTGTAAGATGCGAATGATTTCCGGAATTCCTAACAATGGTGTTAATCTTGTTAAATCTAACGAAAACGAATTAATTTTATTTTTAATGTACAACAATAAAACCGTAACAATAAAGCCGTGTGGGTAGTTGTTTTTAATTTAAAAATACCAACAATAAACAGCGCAGTTGTCAAAATGACACTGACAGTTGAGGAATGTTGCCGCTGAGAAAAAAAAGATTTTATAGCTTTTTTGTGCATTCAAATGTGAGGTTATGTTTGACTTCTGAATCCGATTGTTGACTGGAGGGGAAAAATTCCTTCATTTATTTTTTCTGAACATTTTTAATTTAAAAGAAAGTAAAAAAAGGGTTTACACGTATTCGCATTTGACAGTTCACTTTAAAGAAACAAAGGGAAACAATGAATTATTTATTTAACATCTAATATGGTTATTTCGATTCATATTTATTCTATGTAATAAGGAACTCTAATCCATTTAACAATAATTATTTTCAAACTTAAATACCAGTGTATTTCGTTTTTTTATTCACGGTTAAAATGATTTCAAAGTTTCAATTTTTCAAAACCCGCCAAAACGCTCCAATTCTGTGGCCGGTCGGTTTTCATCAGTTTTGAGGTTAGAATGTCAAATGTCAAAACGAGGATGAGCTTTACCGTATATTCTATCCATAGTAAACCATAACTAAACATAAGCAAGAAAATTACGTACCCTTTTAGAAACTTTCACTCAAAGAATAATAATAGTATTGAGCATTACAATTATCATAATATTCGTGTTGATGATTGGTTTGCTCATGAATACTCTAATTTATTTAGTTAATAATAGTTTCTTATATTGAACTACAATTATAGAGCTTAAAGTCGCCATAATTAAGTTTCAATATTGCCAATACTAAAAAATTAGATATTTAAAATACAAAACAAAATTGAGAAATTAAAATGTCCGTACCAATCCAAAAACAGAATGCGCACATGACATCAGATGTTCCAAATGCAATTGTACCAACGTAACAAGGTGTTTTGATGAGATGTTTTTTTATTCACTTTTAAATAACGATTTATAAATTCTAAGTATAATAACAAATAATAAAAGATATATATTCCGAATCGGCGTTTGCTGATCAATGAACATATAATTATAAAGTCATCGTATTTTTCACTGGAGTTCCTTTCATCTTCCTAATAAATAAAAAAGTTTAAACATAAAATTGTCTTCGAGTATGTAAAATCATCTCCCTTCGGATCATACTACTAAATTCTGAACACCGTTTGGTTAAAGTTAATGGGTGCACTTGGACCATTGTGCTTCTTTAAAAACTCTGATCATTTTCGTATGATCCGTCTTGGTGATACCATTTAAAATATTTTAAATGATTGCAGCGCCCCCATTTTTTGCATCCTATTAAATGCCAGAAAAATGAAAAAAATATTAAGAGAGGGGGTGTCCTAATTATTTATAGTGGAATACAATTAAATTACTTATTAGCATCGCATAGAGTTGAACTCTTCTCTTGCTATCGGGTATCCTTTGTTAATGAATAGTTTCGGCGCCCACATTCTTAAAAAAAAAAACACGCAAATAAATAACGTTTGTTCATTTCGTGTGAAGCCGTCTTGGTAAATCGACTTCTTTTGAACTGTAAGTCGTCAGTAGGTTAATTATGAAATATTAGCTTGAAAACAGGCGGAAAATTAACTACCCAACCTTTTTATTAAAACTCTTAAATTGTAAATTCGATTATTCTGAACTCCTGCATTTAATCAACCTGTACATACCTTAACGAACTACAAGACAAACATTAACATTTTACATATGTATATCCCGTTCCAACTACAGTTTGCATTCCCCAATTCAACGCTTACACAGTCTTGGTAACAAATATTTAAATCATATGGATATATTTGACAATAATCTAAACTTGGCAAATTTCAAAAAGTATGAACGAATTATTTCTATATAGTTTATAAATTATTGTTAACATTATTTACTTATTTGTTATAAATGTTAACATTTTCTTTTTTCTTATTGCAAGTGTAATTAACTTTTGTGCAAGTTTTCCATTAAAAACAAAAAAAAAAAGTGATTTAATAATGATGTACTTCCACGTAAAAACCCTCCGGGCGTTAAAATAATGATCTTAAAAAAACAACAACGACATAAACTTTATTAAATAAATAGTGAGTATGCCATGAAAAAAATGGAAGGAATATTCATAGGTATGAAAGTTTACGATAGTATTCATGCCGATATTTAATTATGTTGTTATTCAATATTTGATTTGGCCGAGCAGTTCAATCTTCATGACAATAAACACTGCTAATTTGAATAAATTTTCAATTAAATGGGCAGCCCTCAACCAAAACATCTGCTTTTGTTTATTACACTTTTAAAACGAAATATTAGGAAAATCATAATCTTAACTGTTGCTAAAAGTTCCTGCCCCATTGCTGCCAGGGAACTGTCAAGAGATGATGTCAAATTCTGGCAAATGTACCAAATGTCAAAAAACATCCCAAGAAGTGGTCCACCACGTTACTCCATATATAAGAAGTCTTCTTATTTCACACCAAGCTTTTTCCGTTGTCCCCTTTAATTCATACACCGGTAATTTATAGTTAAAAAGGCGAGTATATTTCTCTACTTCCATTATTAGCCGAAAATTTATATCCGCTCACTGTTTGAACTCAAAGGTTGAATTGCGCGTAAACGATCGAAACGCAGTGCATAGATTTACTGGATGTGTGTTTACCGAGAAGCTACTGAATTGTTGTCACGCCGAATAACAGAAGTACGTCGCGCCGCTCCAGCTTCCCCCGGAGTCATGAGCTAGCGCCCATTAAAATGTATGGCGCAGTGCCCTGTCGGCATCACGCATAAGGTTTTTATCAATTCCCCACCGGACCGTCGTCAGAGAGTGGCCAAGAAGAACAGAAAATTCTAAAAAAAATCCCCTGCGGCGCGTTTTAGTCAGTGTTCATGAATTATATAATTCTTATACCACTACAATATAAATACAAGAAAATGACAACTTTTATTGGATTTTAAATAATAATGCATATTTTCATACGTTTGGCCGGCCGCGTCGGCGGATTCTTAATATAGTTCACATCTTAAATATAAGAAAGATACATACGAGTATTATATCCATAATTATAATAAAACAATAATTACAAAAATATTGAAATTCGTAAAGAATACAAGGCTGATGTAAGCGTAATGAGAAAGATTAAGAAAGGGACGCTTAGATGGTTTGGGCATGTAGAGCGAATGAACGAAGAATGGAGTGTAAAAAAATGTATGACGAGAATGTGAATTGAGGAAGAAGCCGGGGACGCCCGAGGAAGACATGGGACCATCAAGTAAATCTAATACTTGAGTCGGGCCATGTCAGAAGTCGGAATAATAGAAGGGAATGTATGAGACGATGTATGAATGTGAATGAAGCAAGAAGTGTATGCCAAGATCGAGTTGTTGGGCAGTTCGTCCTCTCTGCCTACCACTGCGGGGAAACGGCGTGAAGGTTAGTTAGTTAGTTTTACAAAAATTATAAAACAAAACAAAAAAAGTAAAAGAGGGTATAAATGAACAAGGAAAAAGAAAACCAAAAGTGGTATAAAAATACAGGGAAAAGCAGATAAAAAAGAGAAAAGAAATAAAATAAAAGATTAATACAAAATATCCTTTTCACATAACCATTTTTTCAGCATCCATTATGTATTTGCAAATTGTAAAATACATGTAAAATAGGGAGGGGGCGCCATTTGGATAGTTCGTCCCTGGCGCCAAATACCCTAGCTATCTCTGGTAACAGTAATGAGACAACGACTATTGGGCCTTCCACATTACCGGTTTGCTCGATACCAACCAAGTCAACGCGCATAAAAATCTTGACCATTCGGTCGTCCATTCCTAAAGTTAGCAGGCTTGACTTTTGAAATTGGAGATAGTAATGGGCCTTCAGAAGAAAAAGTATGCTCGATTTTCAGAAATTATTGGTACTTTCCGAAAAGAGACGATTCTATATCATAATCTTTGTGACTCTTTACTGTTTTTATAAGTTTTTGATTTTCTAAATACGTTGCATCTTTCCAGCTTCCTTTGGAGGTGTCAGCGCTCTGTACCTTGGTGTGAGCTTCATCTCGTTCGTGGAGATCTTCACTTGCCTCCTAAAAACCTCCCTTCACCACTTCTCCAGGAGGAGGAAGAAGGCCATCTTGAACTATGCCAACTGATCCTCATCTCCTATTTGAGATCCTCACTGGAGAAATTCACCCAACAAAAGGCAGCCTATATACTAGCGACATCCATAATCACCAGATACAATCTCCGGCTCTTATTCTCTATCAAACGGAAGAACGACCCGTCAGCGTCCATATTTCTGCCCCTTTTCCCCACTTTATTCGCGACTTGCACACGCGTTAACACATTTAAACCCACTATTTTAATTAATTAAATGAAATTGTTCTATAAAATGTTATTTTCATTACCTCCCCACAAACACAAAATGAACATAATTTAAACATTTCAATAATGAAGGTGATAATATTACAATTGACATATTACATTTTATGTGACCATCAGGGACCTAAGAGTCCCAGGTAGAGCGACAATTACGACATTTTGTTAACCTTCCGATATCTGTTTTAGTAAATATTATCCATTTATTTTACCTCGGCTAACTAACTAAGTAACCATCACGCCTTTTCCCCGCAGGGGTTGGCAGAGAGGATGGACCGCCAGATAACTCGATCTTGGCATATACTTCTTGCTTCATTATATTCATACAACGTATGAGACGTTGTATTTACCTCGGCGGTCCGCGTATTTACCGGAATACAGAATTCCGCGAGGCGATCACGAAAGTTTAAGAAAAATTCTGCCGACTAGTCCGCGGATGACTTCGGGTGGCTGAATTTCGGCGTGACAATTTTGTTTTCGCTAAAATGAATCTTCTTCTCTTTCAACGTCGATAGCAGAAAGAACGGTTTTTCCCCTGAGAAACAAAGATCCATATTTGAGCAAAGATAAACCTTCGGGTATTTTTAATTAAGGGGACTCTTTGGTCACTTTTCTCCTGTATACCGTGATCTGAACAAACACGACCATTAATTGGTTTAATACCTTACTCCAACCTTACGAGGAACGACTTCAATACTTCCAAATTATTACCTTGGAAAAAAGACAGTCTACTGACTTAATATACTTATTCAAAATTATTCACAACAATCTCGAAACCACTTATTATCGTATGTAGCATTCACATAAAAGTTCCCAATAGGTGGTATTTAAGGATTCATGAAACACTTCATCTTGAATTACTTAATAACAGTATTGCCTATTTCAATTCAGTGTCTCGATGTGTAAAATGTATAATGATATATAAATTGACGATATAGACATCTTTATAAACAGTCTCGCATATTTTAAAAAGCAAATCAGCAATCTTCTACGTGTCATGGAAAATAATGGAGTTAACTTGCTTCATTTTTTTTCTTCTCTTTCTAAATCATATTTTATGTTTTATATCTTATGGTGTTATTAGAAATGTTATAACAAGCATTATTATAATTTTTTTTGTTATATTATGTTTTATGTTCTATTTCCCTTATTTCTTTTAATTATTTAAGATTTCTATCAAGTGATAACTAAATCAAAAACAATGCACCCTCTGAAGTGGATTCTTTAACACTTACGCACTTCCCAATGTTAATTTTATAACAATCTGTAAATGTTCAAAACAATAAATAAATAAATATTTTATTAGTCCAGTTGCTCAAAATCGGTAGGTACCGTCAATAATGGGCCACAAGGAACTTTCTATATTTGCTTTCGTCTATGGTTATATTAAGATTTGACGTTTCCTGTGCACCGTTGTCTCGCCCGCAATAATAATTAATTGCTGCTCCGTTTTGTAGATAATTCTTGTATAAACTACACAATATTTGTGATAATATTATACGGTTTGAGGTGAGTTCGATAACCATAACATTTTATCGCATAGTTTTTCAAATTAAATGTTTCTTCAACAGATTGGAATTGCCGCCGCGCTTCGCCTTGTACTTATTAAGTAGGTTTATGTTATATTGACTAAGTAAGACGTAAGCCCCTTACATGCTGTTCGTTTATCGTTAGAATATATCGCCTAAAGTGGTCCCGAGACGATCAATATTTTCGTCAATACTTCGTCCAGACGCACATTGGTTCCATTAGTATTTGAGGGTTGGCAATACATAAAAATGTGAAATGACAGCCCACTAAGTATTGTTATTACCTATAGACTTCGCATACCGGCTCATCATTTGTACCACCACCCAACTCGGTTACAAGCGACATCTTTCCCCACCACCTCACTAAAGAATCGCTTCGCCAGAAGTCAAAACGCATATGTAAAAGAGAAATATTCTCATTCTAATTTTTAGAGAGTTGTACATTTTTACTTTGCGCACCGATAAGTTGTTTTTCAACATGGATCCAAGATCTTCAGGTATATACTAAATATTAAGTTACTTTATTTCATTTATTAATATGTGGTATATTTGCTGTATTTTTATAACCTTTACCACTCCATTATTTTTTATATTTGTTGTCAGCCAACTCTAATTTAAATTATGTCAAAATATTAATTTACTAATAGGCAGTTACAAAAAGGTTATTTTTATAGTAAAACAGTCAAAATCTTATTAAAACGTGAATTTAAATGTTTTTTTATCGAATAATCACAAGAAACAACGTCACGTGTCAAGTTTTGCGCGCTAAAATACACCGCGCGAGCACGTCTTACCTTGTCGGCCGCCAGCCGACAACGGAGTTGTAGCGTACAAATAGTGATGTCGGCTGGCACCTGACAAAGGAGTGGTAAGGGATAAAGATCTTTTGTGGCCATGTAATTAAATTACAATATGTTCTTGAAATTTTTAGGTTGTACTTGATTATTACCCCGAATTACAACCGAAATTTTGATGTTTCATTGTAGCTGAACTATTGTAGTAACGAAATGAAATACGGTGCTGCTCTGCGCTCATCGTAATTTTATGCAACTTTAACCACTCGGGTTAATGAAATTTGTTTGTATATCAGATTGATGATTTCATTCAATGACAAATAAATTCGCTCTTTCTAAATGTATTCCAAAATGAAATACTGTTTTGGAAAGCAGAGGAAAGACCCTTTTGAAATTTAATATTACGAACGGAAAAATGCGGTTAGATGTATTTAAATTTTGATTAAAAATATGTGTTTAAAGTCGTTTACCAGGAATTTTTTTCACGTAAATCGTAGTGATTATCACTTTATATGAAACTAAAAAAACATATATAATTACACAAACATTATAAAGGTATTTGTCACTTCACTTTTTTTACGTTTCATAAAAAAATAATTAATAAAAATCCGCAAACTTCAACTACACTTTCACAATCTGGGCATTTTTTTTCACGTTATTTGTAATACTTTTTGAAAGCGGTATTGCTAGTATTACATAACGCAATTAAAGTAAGAACTGGTAAAAATCCATTAAATACAGTTTAATATAATCAAAACACTGCATTCGTGGGACAATTTAACAATTAAACGAAATAATTTTTAATATTTTGACCTAACCCCTATTGCGTTTGACAGTTGTCGTACAATTTCCGCTGCGCTCTACGAAAACTTTTATAAATAATTTAATTTTATGGAATCGTTATGTGCTTTATGATTTATTTCTATAGAACGTTCCAATTACACAAATACGTAGTTGAAAACGTCATTTGAAATCTACAGTACCGTTCCAACAGAGTGATGATTTTATGAACTATGAAAGCTTCGCAAGAATAAATTACACAAACGAAGAATAAATATCTCAAATGAGTGTTTAATACATTTATTAATTGATAAACTAAAGTTCTTAAAAACTTAAGACAAGATTTTTGTGCATAGCGCAAAGGGTAACAATTATTATTTTTATAAACAATAATTATTAAATTGCCTGAGCAGAGGACTCGAACCCGCACCCTTCTAATGTTGCGGGTTCGAGTCCTGCCGGCGACATTTATCTTTGCTCGGAAGGTTTTTTCAATTTGGATGAGTGTTTTAGATTAATAATTATTGTTTATAAATAAAAAAAATAAGTTTAATACATTGTTTTTATAATAACATAGGTAACTGGACAATTTGAGTAAATTGAAACACAGAATTCAATAGTTGTCAGACAGCTCGGTTTACCTCGCCCGTAAAAACAAGCGATTGAGATCGACTGCTATTAAAATTATTTGAAATTTTGTGGTTAACTTTTAAATGGAGAGAGAAAGCACGACTTTCTCTCTTTCTAATTCTGCTTAAATAATATATCTAACCGTAATACAAAAGGAGATATAACGACTTATATGAGTCCGTCGCAGTTGGTGGCGTGAACGCCACTATGTGGCTCTACTGGTTTTGATATTTGGTGCCCTTTACGCTACTTGGATGCCCAAGAGGTATAGATTTACGCAATAAAATTATCCTCACAATTAGAATGTTTTATAGTATCTTTATTTTTGTCGGATGTTCACGTTCGAAGGACTTGTTTGTAAGACGAATGGAGTTATTTGACAAATTGAGGACATCAGGATGCTAAAAACTGTATGAAAATGTAATTTTTTTGGTAAAATTGCCATAAAGTGGGGTTGAATGTACTCCGTCACAAGATTCTACACTTTAAATATGGTTTCGAAGAAAAAATGGAGCAATTCTGAACAAACTGAAGCTAGATTTCGGGTGAAGAATAAAGATTGTCCGGAGACTTCAATTGGTTTCACACTGCAGAAGATTTCTCCTGTAAGACAATGAGTTCGCGGTCGCCCGGAAACACCATTTGTAGATAGTTCTGACCGAAATAATGCTAAATTTAATACAGCGATGTCATCCGGTTTCATCAAAATTATTAGAAGATCGAAGACACGTTTGTAGATAATGATTGAAGTCAAGCTCACGAAGCATCAATGTAATGTCGTAAGAGCTAAAGATCTTGAAACATTTCCACCAGACCTTACAAAATGTTACTTGTGGCAAAAAATCCAAAAAGGGAAGATAGCGATTACATCTAAATTTGCGGAATTTCAAGCTCCTTCAAATCACACTGCTGAAAGAGAACTATCCTAGAAAATGATTTTTTAAAAGTAATGTTGATTCCATCTGACCTTGCTAACAAGTTACAGGCATCTTCCCCAAGGAAGTACCGATTCCATTGAAACATTTCCCCGGATATTCGTCAAGTATCTGTAATACTAATGGTGATGATGAATATTGTTCATCGTCTGAATCAGACTCGGTAAAAATACAGTAAAACATCACTCAGTGTTTATATTTGAATGGATATGAAACTTATAATACTGCACCTATTTAATTAAAAATAATTACTACGTATTGTCCTGAAACAGGAAATTCTCATAGTTGGAGAGTCAAAGCATTTTATAAACAAATGTATATGTGTATCCTGTACTAAATAAAATCGATAAATAAATATTTCGTATTTTTTATATTAAAATGCGAAAAATGCCTTTTTTTTACATAATGTGCTAGTACTAGTCCATATAGAATAAACACTTCATTTCAATTCCCTTAAATCCACTCTGTGAATTGATTCCAATTATTGGAATACTCGAAAACACCGTGAGGCGCGACGAACGAGTTGGATAATTGGGAACAAGTATTATGCCTGTTACACACAGTTAATATAATATATGTGGGTGTGGCATATCTCTCGATATCGCTCACCATACATCCTATACAGTCGTCACACACTGGTACTATCATATATCTGTGACAATTGTATGGCGAGCGTACCCCCACATATATACGAGGGTTGTCCGTAAAATAAGTTTCCTTATTTTTTTTTTTAATAGGGAAATTATTATTATTTTTTTTTAATTCTGAATCGTAGCTTGGTCTTCCCCCTCCACATACCTATCCGGCCGAACTCGCTGCGACGCTCAGTGTCGGTTTGGTAACCGTAAAGAATGGAGCTTCATAGAATTCAAAGAAGGACGCAGGGATGCTTCCATTTTCGCAATCGTTTCGTCACTGACCGATGGCCGTCCGGACCGCTGTTCGTCATGGACGTATGTGCGCCCTTCTTTGAATTCTTTGCACCACTTGCGCACCATTTGAACACTCATGAACGTTTCTCCATACACTTCTGTCAGTTGACAATGAATTTCCGTCGCCGAATAGCCTTTGGCATACAAAAAACGAATCACGGAGCGTACTTCACACCTCGCGGGCGATGCGATCGGTAGCTCCATTCTTTACGGCTGCCAAACCGACGTTGAGCGTCGCAGCGAGTTCTGCCGGATAGGGATGTGGAGGGGGAAGACCAAGCTACGATCCAGAATTAAAAAAAAAATTTCCCTATTTAAAAAAAAAAATAGGGAAACTTATTTTACGGACAACCCTCGGATTATGATATTATCTTTTGCTGTATGTTACCAGCTTTAAGGGTCCAGTATAAGACCACGTACTCATCGCCGTTAGGTATTTTAGCCGCCAAACTCGATAGAAAGAAGCACCGCAAGCCGCCGACTTTTTTGGGGGAAATGTGGATAATGTAAAACACGCCCGCGCCGTATTGGCAATCGATGAAATACAAAATAAAAGACATTTGCTGAATACATTTATTATTTATTCAATGCATAAAAATAAATTAATAGAAGGTTGACAAACTTAAATTTGCTGTCGGACAAAAGAGGAAAAGCGAAAGTGTAAAGTTTATTTTTAATTCATAAAATTTACACCGCCGACTATATGTAAGTAAAGTATGTCAATCTGTTGGTACAGGATAAGATAACTTAAGAGAATATGCGTATATTAGGAAAGTAACACATTGTTTGTTTTTTAGTACCTACATAACATATTAATAATTGACAGTACCTATACATAGTGCCTTTTATTTTTATTTTTTGTTACTATTAAGTGTTTATTTCTTCACAATTAAACAATCTAACGAAGCGACCGCTGAAATTGTGCAATTTGACTTTCAAGGCATCTCATAACATCCTTATTCAATTTTATTAAAAGAGGATTTCAAATAAATTTAGTTGGATAATAATAATGAATGATTTAATTTCTGCTTACCCCGATCGAATAACAACGGTTTCCTCAGCGTTCCTAGTACTAATCAAATTAAATATCTCGTAGCCGCGTAGAAAATAATGACAGTAAATACATACGTGCTCTCGCCTCTGGAGTCAGCTCGTGAATGACCCGCTCTCGCGAAATCTCGTGACCAGCGCGCGGCGTAATTCTTTCGTATGGAATTTTATATGGCGCCATAGAATAAAATATTTCATAAAGTTTAAGTGAATAACAGTAGAAATGTAGGTACTTTGTAGTATTTCCAATTAACTCAATCGGTTGTTAACCTTTATTAAAGTGAGATTATGGAAGGATTTTTATTAAAACTGTTTGTAATATGCGTAGTTAACAAAACAGTGAAGGCACTTTTAGCGTTTTTCTTAATATTGCAGTACATATTTCATATAGAATGGAAAGCATTGCACTTTAAGAATTGTCGCCATTCGGAACCTTAGACATTTTCCTAACCACTCGTATAGAATTAACATATACATTATTTGTTATATTTCTAACGTTAGCAACCCGCAAAGTGACGTTTAGCGCTATCTTTGAGTCTTCGCCCTTAAGCATGTTAGAATATATTATTAAGTGGCAAATGGTTTTATACACTTTATTTTGCCCTTTTGACTGTTAATTTATTTGTTTTCTAGTTGGGCGTGTGTTTTGTTTGGACGGTCTGGACGAAGTATTGACGATACTATTGATCGTCTCGAGAGCGTTTAAGGCTTTTTAAACAATCATCGCTTCGTATGCCCATGTGTCGTCCATTATTTATTTCGACAATTTTTTGTTAAATATGTAAGCTTTTTTTATTTTATTTTAATTTTCACAATATGTATTTTAAAATTATTGTTCCAGTTTTAATTCTGACTAGCCGAAACCAACATCCAGGGGATTATTTTACTTCTAACCGTCATAGTCGCGCCATGGATCTCCCTAGTCCCGGTGGGGTCACCGTAAAGACGGAGCCAGGGACTCAACATGAAGACGGTCTTGTAATATCCTCTACGTATGTAGAAATAGAAGTCCCGAATATCAAGGTTGAATACTCGGATTATAAACCCGAAAAGGAACTCACGACCTCGGATGTCGGTATCGTAAAGTCTGAACCGGAGGCAATCCCGGAAGAAGAGAGTTCATCATCCTATTATGATGAAATATTGCAGAACGGGATTGTCAAGCGGGAGATAGAAGACGCTTCTGCGATCAAATGTGAACCGGGGACTCCAGCGGCAGAGGAACACGCGACAAAATGTAGCTCATACTCTGAAATAGAAATTGGCTATCCTGATATTAAAAAGGAACGTTTCGTTCATCTGGAAACGTTCTACCAAAACAGTGGTAAGATGTTAATTTTTTTAGTCCTCACTATACTAGGCACAACAGCAGCGGCAGGTTTTTTTCGTTGGTTTTTGGAGCAACCCTACGAACCCCGGTTCGTAGAAAAAAATCAAGTAAACCAAGATTCATCAAAATGTATGTAGATATTTTTTTGAGGGCGTAAATGGTTCCTTCTGGCTTAAAATTTGCGATGTTGCTTAACACAACCGCTCTCCATCTGTATACATGGTCTCCCGCAGCCGCCCTCTCTCTACCCGGCTCGCAGTCATTAAGCCGACCCATTCAATAATGTGGGCTAGAGTGTCGGTACAGTACTCTCCTTGATCCTGGGCACCGTTGTTGTCAGTCACCAAATGTAGTAAACCACTTTAGGAGACCTGTGGTAGAGGTGTTTGTGATCCGGAGTAAAGTTCTTATACCGCCTACCAAATGAAATTTCTTCAAATGAAATTTCTTCAAATATCATTGTTACAGTTGATGTTACTTTATTTTTTTAATTTTTCTTTTACTCTTCATACTAACAATTTTCGTTTATGATTTATCATTACCAACATTTTCAATATATATTTTTCTCTTTCAACAGATCTTATTCAAGAAAAGAAAATTACCCGAAGGAATTCCATTCCCGCTACTTGTACAAGTGGTGTAAAGGGAGTAACTTTAAAACCATTCCCATGTCCAGACTGCAGTTATTCGTCAACTCGGAAATCGAATTTAAACAAACACATGATTACGCACACCGGACAGAAACCTTTCACATGCTCTCAATGCGACTTTTCGTTTGCTCGTAAAAAGGAATTGAAGACTCACATGTTAGGACATTTAGGAGAGAAACCTTTCCCGTGTTCCCATTGTAATAGTTCTTTTGCTCGTAAACACCATTTAAAGAGTCACATGTTGGGACACACGGGAGAGAAACCTTTCTCATGTTCCCAATGCAACGCTTCATTTGCTCATAGCCAGAATTTAAAGAGTCATATTTTAGGACATTCAGGAGAGAAGCCTTTCTCCTGCTTCCAATGCAATTTTTCCTGTTCTCGAAAATACAACTTAAAGAGTCACATGTTAGGACACTCAGGAGTGAAACCTTTCTCGTGTTCCGAATGCAGCTATTCATGTTCCAATAAACAGCTTTTAAACAGGCACCTGTTGAAGCACTCGGGAGAGAAACCTTTCTCATGTTCTCAATGCAACTTGTCGTTTGCTCATAAATGTCATTTAAAGATTCACATGTTAGTACATTCAGGAGAGAAACCCTTCTCTTGCTTACAATGCAATTTTTCCTCTGCTCGTAAAGAAAATTTAAGGAGTCACATGTTAGGACACTTGGGAGAGAAAGCTTTCTCATGTTCCGAGTGTAATTTTTCGTGTGTTCATAAAAGGAATTTAAAGAGGCACCTGTTGAAGCACTCGGAAGAGATATCTTTATCTCTTTCCTAATTAAAGACACGTGTAAACCTTTATTTTGGCTATTTCTTATTTTTTAAATTTCTATACCTGAGGGAGTATGGCTACAACCTATGGCTCTATCCAATCGACTTTAACTTAGGTATTCTCGGATTGAACCAGCCGCGGTTCTGATGGGATGTAGACATTGTTACCCATTTCTTCCGTCTGATTCGTGGATGGTTCGAAAACCCGGCTATCATGGAGAGCATTCATTTCTATGTTCCCGATGGTTATCTCCGTCACCGACAGCACGGACTGTTTTATTTCCCGGTCTGCAGTATCAACTTGTCAATGGCCATGCGGGTGGGGAGGGCGATCTTGCTGTTAAATAGAATCACTTCGGATATTGACATATTTAGCATCAATGAAGCTGAGTTTAAACAGATAGCTCTGTCGCTATTTGTATAATATCAGTATGGTTGTACGCAATTTGCTGACATTGTATATGTCTTTCTTTTATTTTTTCTTATTTTTTGTAAGTAATTATTTTGGATGTTGTCCATCCTGTTTTATTTAATAATAACCTTAAAAATGCCTTAAAAAGTATATTTTGTTAAAAATTTAAAATTGAATTGAATTAAATCCTCATTCGATCATTATGTCTAGTATCAAAGATAATTCCACTGCCGGCAACCCGGGCGTTTATTTGCATATAAGTTGATGCAGTTACATGTACTTTACCCGTCTCACTAGGCGATGTCTGTTTTGAGGAGTTGTTTATTGTAACAGCAACCTATGCCACTCAGGATTTGTATCGGGATGTACTATAATACAATTACCATAGCCTAGATTACCTATCATGTTTTGAAAGCAGTAGACTGTTTGAATAGCACTACTATCGACTCTCAAAAATTCGTATGAAGTAAAAGACAAAAAAATAATGTTATTTAGCATTTTAAAGGAAACGAAATTAATAGTAAAGCTCTAACGTTTTGAAATCAAAATTATCAGTGATATTTTACATTATATTCTAAGCTTGTCTATATTGTATAACCTCTGGTTTCTTTGAAATTAAATGAATTATTATGAATGTTTATATTTATTTCATGTGAATACCGCACGAGAGTCCCAATTGCTTCCTGCTTGCTAACCGGAGCCAATGAGACTATGGCATCCATTTAAATATAACAACTTCAGGACTGAGCATTACAAACACCCGCTTGTACCTAGATTACATGAAGTTAGTAGCAGGTGTGGCGAATCTATTTACCTGGACAGAAGGTAGGTACAAGAAGGCTGTAGTATCATATCGTTTCAATCAATATTAATTTAACCTAAGTCTAATCAAATGAAACACTCAAGCTTTGTTTAAACCACATTTATTTTATACGCTTACCGGTTTCGGAACAACCGTTTTATCCTCAGAACAAGTGTATACTGAACAATATTACAAAATTATGAAAGAACATACATAGTAAATACCACAGTGGGAGTGGAGGGCGTGGCTAGGGCTTAGTAAATAATGGGGGAATAGATAGAGATTGAGGGAGGGGTGAAAGGAAACATATTTAGAATTGGGCTGTAGTTAGGTTTTTTTGATTACTAATAATTGACTCATTATTATTGAGGGATTTCTTAATTTCCAAGGCTTCTAAATTATCTAAGCGTTCAGAAGCCTTTTTAGAAGTCTACATCTGAGTACTCCACTGCCGAACATAAATACTCAACCAGGGCAATAAGTCAAAATATTCTGGTTAATCCCAGATTTAATACATCTTTTGGACAGAGGAATATTAAATTTCATGCTGCGAAACTATTTAACGCCTTACCAAATCAAACAAAAAATAATAGAAATGAATATTTTTAAAGATAAAGTCAAAAGATGGCTGAGAAAACTGAGTGATTATGAACAGGCAAACTATATAAAGGCAATTTAAGACAAATGAATATTTAGTAAAAAAAAAGCAGGCCGCCTCAGAACAGTTCTCCCAAGTGAGGAGGACCCTGAAATTATACTTATGTTATAATAATGTATATTATACTTACAATGTAATAGAAACAAAAAAAAAGAAAATGAGTTAACATGACTTTTATGAGTCCGTGTAGGGCAGGGAGAAATATCTCCCAAAAAGACTCGACGGGTTAACATACAGGCAGAAATACAGTATCTAGGTACCTTACAATGCTAATCAAAATCTGAATATTTTTTTTATTTAATATAAATACATATAATTTTTTTATTTTTTCTAAGAATTCTTCTTCTAGAAGGCTTTCACCTTGTGATGTCATTATGTATTTTAATTAAAACAAAATAATATTTGTTTTTATTAAAATACATATAAAATATTTAATAGTACAGATATATCTTAATAGCTAATAACAAAAAAGAATACATTTATTTAACGAAAACTACCCAACTCAAACACGAAAAATCTTTCTCGTGTTTGAGTTGGGGAGCACCGCCATGTAGCGACAGTAATGGTAACATAATAATACAACATTTACACAGAAATATGTTATATTGAAATGAAATGCCATTAAATCAACGGACAGTAATATCTACCCCTGTAGACATAAAAATGTATGGTAATATAAAAATTGACAACTTTATTAAAATTTCTTTTAAGCGTACATTCCGAACATAAAAATGGTTTATCACTGGTGTGGGTTCTTATATGTACAGCCAAATTGGTTTTATAACTAGAGCCGTAGGAACAGGAAGAGCATAAAAATGATTTTTTCCCTCTGACCGACTTTTTAGGTGTCAGTTTTTTCGTACGAATAATAGATGATGTCGACGAAACGAAATCTGAAAAATAAACTTAAAAATAACAACGGCATTGAGGGTATTTGACAGATAAACGATAAGCTATCCGAATGATGATCTAAGTTAATTCAAATTAACAAAAAAATTGTGTTTTTTCTATAATTTTCTATAACTATAATGTAAAAAATCAAGTTATTGTTTTTTAATAGTTGGGAAACTTGGCGTCTTTTTTTTTAAAACACATAATTTACTATATTTTTTATTACTTCCTTTAATTACATCTTTCAAATATATTTAATTCAACTAATTTGCGTTTTTATCAAATTTATTTACGAAAAAATGACACTTTAAAATTGGTGCATAGTTTCAGTATTTAGCAATTCTATAACCGTGACCTAAAACTGTATGTAGGAATCAGGACGTCTTGTCGTTAAGTTTTCCCTATTCTTGTGTATAGCATGGAAACTAGGACACTTTGGTAAGCAAACATTGATATGGTAGATTTGAAAGAAAGCTTTAAGAACGTGGATCTACGAACGCGTACTTAAAGTACCCCGATATATAGACAGATTAAACACTAAACCAACCTCCGATAGGAGAGGGCACCGGAAGAATATGTTGACAGCTTACCTCGACTTTAGTTGATCTTTTACAGGTGAACTAAACATTCCTTCTTAATATCGGGAGTCAATATCTATTTCGGAGTATGCGCCACATTCTTGCGCATGCTCCTCTTCCACTAGAGTTCCCGGCTCACACTTCAACAATCCCGTACTGCAATATTGCATCACAAGGAGATGTTGGACTACTTCTTCGGGGATTGCCTCCAGTTCTAATTCTATGACACCGACATCTGAACCCATAAGATCCATTTCAGGTAAACTGCTTACTGATTCTGATGTTAGCGAGTTATTCTGAAAATCAAATCGCAATTTTTATATCACACTCCGCAAATTCACTGCCATAAGAGTCAAACTAAGACAATGGGGTTTTCGAGAAATGAAGTTTACGTATTTAATGTTATATGACGATGAATTACGATGACAAAATGAATCAAGATTTTCATGTTCTACAATTTGATAGGATGAAGTTTAATGTTATTAATGTTAAGTTTTATGTATTGGAAGTTCTAAATAACCGTGCACTATGGCGATTTTAGATTTCAAATATACAAAATAATGGGTTGAAAAATACAAAAGTTTGGATAGCAGTAAACACGTTAGTTTGAAATTTAACATTGTCGCTTGGATGTTCTTTCAGAGTCAGAGGTATATATCGATAGAAATACTCAACTCACAACAAACGATCTACGAAACGAATTACTGAACACAAAACAACCTATTTTGGGCTAATGAAGCGTTACAGAAATAATTACGGTGTAATAAAATAGATGCTCACGAGATATTAATTTGATTTACAGCTCCGACTGGGTGATTACTGATTACGATTATATTGATGACAGATAGCACATAGAAATAGACAATACGCCCGGCTGCTGTTTTTTCCACGCATTGAGATGGCAACATTCTATAAAACCGCATTTTGGGGCCAGGAATGTGATAAGACGCTAATTAAGCTGGTTTAAATGGCCTTAAAATTTGAAACAAAACGACTTTAACGACATCTGTTCACTACAGTAGTTTATAGTAGGAATTTTGAGGTTAGTCTGTGGTAAACAGGTTTGGTCATAAATCCTCAGATGGCGATGATGTTCCCGGAAATATTTATTTAGCCTAATGTAGATGCTTCAAGGATTATTAGTTTCATCGTTTACTCTGTTGTCAAATATCTGTGGACATATGTCCCGGTAAATAATATTTTTTGTACCAGTCAATAATTGATTTAGCTTCTTGCCGAGATATTTTCTTCGTTTTTAGCTTGGAAATTATGATTTTTTATGAAACAATGAATACATACTATTTGACACAAAAGGGTTATTGTTATTATTGCTGCATTATTAGAGACGCCATAGTTTCAATATGTATGCATATAATATTAATTTTAGGAGTGACGCTAGCTACTCAAAATATATAAAGGCTATTTTCACAAATCAGGAATACTGTTAAAAACACGTGAATGATTTAAAGTATATTTTTCTGATTATGATTATCGTACTAAAAATGTGTGTTTTTAATATTTTCATTCTTAAATATTGATTTAAAAAACGGCCTAAACTTTACCTTTTACCCACTGTCAAAAATCAATAGTAATCAGCAGTCCAAGCATTCCCGACCTGTGTTAACGTGGTTATTTCCGGAATTATTCCGTTTTTCAAGACTCTTGTGTATATTTTGTTAAAATTTACTATAAGATTGTATAGCTGTAATGACAGACAGTGATTTTTTTACGGGCTCAGGCTACAATTTGTCTAAAATCGACGGTATGAATGATTGAGCTCAAGTAATTTTCTCAGTACTAAATTTTCGAGGTTTTAAGACGATAAGGTAAGAAGAGCGTATAGTATTAACTCTCATACCATATATATTTAATTATTTTTTACAACTTGCGGCAAAATAATATTTCTTCGGGCCTTTTTTAAAATTAAATTAAACCAACAAGTGACAGCTTGCGATCTAACCTCCCTGTCACACGATTATCTATACAAGTTTGGCCATTCTTAAAGTAAATTTCATCAATATTGTGTAGATATCCACCTGTGTAGAAATGATGTAATACCGTTTCCACCTATAAATTATTAATAATAATCGTTAATTACTGAATGCTCTTATTGTAATGTCAATTGAACAAAAACAAAAAAACATTCCTTGCGAGACATTGCCTGATAATAACATTATAGTTTGGTAGGTGAATATTTTGATATACTCGTATAATATTGTGTATATGTTACAGATCAGTACGGGAGAACTATGGAGACAGTGCAGTGGGGTATGTCCAGATGAAGCGAATCGGCGAGTTTGCTCTTGAGTCACTCCGGAGCATAAAATATAAACAAAGGCGTACGCAGTAACACTTATTTGCAATGAAGCTCTAAAGGTTATAGATTCATATTATTAATTATTTGAGTTGTATAAATATAACGGATGCACATAGATTATTTATTTATTTAGTAACTGCCTTTTGATTTTTCAACATACAAGACTGGAAATTCAACTACAGTCTTTACTACGCTTCAATTAAAACATCTTGTAGATTAATTAGAGCGCATACTATCCATATTATTTTATCCATGATAGGGATGGAATATGGTTGTAGAGTATAGAGGCATGCATTTTTGCAGATATCAAATTCTGAACCTGATACGTATTCATACTGGAATATAAAAAAAATTAACATTAGAAGACGTATGTACACTATAGCAGATTCTTATTATTTACAAAGCAATCAAATCATTTGAAAAACAACTGTCATGCTCACAAATTTTTGCATGGAATTATACCGAATTAATCGTAAATTGTGGGAAATAAATGCTGTTTATTTAATATTACCAATATTACTTACATTTAAATGGTTTTCACAAAGGCGATCTTTTTAAAGAAATAATTTGATTTTTGATCGGGTGTCGTTTCATAGCATTATAACATTTCTCCCTTCCTTGTCCCTTGGAAAACATAAAAATATCTTATTTGGAGTTTTCCTTGTAGTATTTGTACACATAAGTACTAAACAATATTTACATCGCACGTAGGGAGACATCCGAAAAAATATAGTTATAAATAGGGCAAAGCAAACTACACGAGCTGACAGTAGCACAGATAATAGATATGCCCATAGATAAACTATTTTCGAACAAGTTTGGCGTAACATTGAAAAAATTAATTATCGACATCTGTCGTATTTAAAAATAACCCTAGTTCGAATTCATACCGCATGGAATATTAGCAGCACTTTACGGCGAAATAATTAATTTAATATAAAAACCGGCCTTTCTGAATGAAATGGTGGTTTAAAAATCTCAAAATACTTTTAAAAACCTGGAGAAAAATAATTGCCATCATCTGCGTTTAAGTTTTTTTAAAATAAATTTTACGAAACTTTTTTAAGCTGCATTTAAAAAAAACATGAGGGTTAGTGTTCATAAAAACTTAAACTGCATCCAACATTTGTTTTTTATTGGAATTTTTAAAACCGCATGTTGAAGAAAAACTTTCAAAGGATTTTTTAAGGATATTTGATATTTAAAAATATTTAGTAAAACATACTTAGAGCGGTCAGACAAAGATTATATTTCTAATTTGATTTTGATGAATGCTAAACCTATGTAAATTTTAAAAATATTTAATTCATATTTTTCTCCTTATAAACATCATATTTATCGTATTGTGTAATAATATTATCATTATTTCGGAATAATAAATTATTCCACTCACCCTTAATGCAGTGGGTTATATTTATAGGAATAACGCAAAAAGGATAGGAACTGAAAAGAAATAAAAGAAAATTACTATAAGGTTTTTATTTTTCTAATCGTGGGGTTAGTCTTAAGCTAAAGTAAATCTTAATTAAGTTTAAAATATCATTAAAATTAGAGTTAAGTACTTAATTCCACCGTTCTTAAAATTAACTATTCACTTTTCTTAAATCTACGAAAAAGTTTGTGTTCTTAAACTAGATATTCACTGGGCTTAATTATACGAGCAAGTTGATTCCTAAAGTTAGAGATTCACTTGGCTTAATAATACGGGAAAGCTGATTCTTAAAACTACAGATTCACTGGGCTCACAGGGTGGAAGAATTATCATGAGAGTTCAGATGCATTTCCCTTTACTGATGGCTGTCCAGGGTCCATTGGGTGGTCCTCGAAGGTTTGATCTCCGAAGGGTGAAGATAAGTATCTTCCTTGGCGGAATCGGGGGGTCGACTCGCGGTGCAGAGCCTGGGCGGTTTCTACGGTAGATCTCCGAAGGTCGGAGATCGGACATCCTTCTCGGGCGGAAGCGTAATACTCACTCGCGGTGCAGATCCTGGGCGGTATCTGTCGTAGATTTCCGAAGGGCGGAGATTGGACATCCTCCTCAGGTGGAAGCGTAAAACTCACTCGCGGTGCAGAGCCTGGGCGGTCTCTGCTGTAGATCTCCGAAAGGCGGAATTCGTACTTCCATCTGGGACGGAAGCGTAACAATAATTTTGAGGATTTTCTTCAATTTTTCTTTATTTTTGATTTATGCCATGTTACAATAAGGAACTCCAGTGAAAAATATAATAGCTTTAAAAATATGTATTCGTATAGATCAGCAAATGCTGATTCTGAAAATATAACTTTTATTGTATATAATTTTATACGTAGATTTTATAAATCGTTATATAAAAGTAAACTAAAAACCGTACCATCAAAACACCATGTTCTGTTGGTACCACTGCTTCTGACGTCACACGTGCCATTAATAATAATAATAATAATTAATCATAATAACTAGATAAGTTTTTTTCCGCTCTTAATATTTCTTACGGCTTATAATTTAGCTGTTTACAGTGTTCATTTTGCCCGTAAAATCATTGTTTGTTTATTGCGAATACTTGAAAGTTTTTGTTTGAAAATTCATACCAATTTTAACGAATTTGTCCACGTAAAAATCGACCTTTAATAATACGACAATGTCATTGGCACTGATGGTGATTATTTCTTCAGTTATTCTGGAAGCGGAGGATTTATAATGATAACTAATAATATTTTCTAACCTCAAACCTGTTATTTCTTATGATGCGTAACATATTTAGTTTTATTTCAAGCCATTGAAGGTACCACAACCTATAAAAAAATGCATATTTCTCTCGCAAAACATCTACTCTCATTTTTTGTCAGGTCCGTGACAAGCGCTTGTTTGGAAAACGGCTAGAGGCTTATTAACGCAAGCGATTTTAATTTATTAATTTAATTTATACATAATTAAAAGCGCTAAAGGTTAAAATCGCATCCAAAAATTCTAACCAGATGGTAACAAAGTGCAAGAGGAATAGTTCTGTATCATTCCCGTTTTTTTTTGTGGTATTAACTAATATTGCTATATTAGTCTGTCGGTCTTATGTTATTCATGGTGGGTCCTTTTTTCACATAATGTTTGCATTGATTGATTAATTCTTCTGCAATTTACTTTCGCATTATGAATTCTCCCGACACTTCCTCGACATGCTAAAACCGCACAAGAGTTCCAACTGTCCGAAGCCAGTGGGACTATGACATTCCTTATTGGAGTATGTTGTAAGGGTAAAAGGTATGGGGAGAAGAAGGCGATGGAATAGATGAAGGTGGGGAGGTACCGGTCTATTCAGATTTAAGCACTAAGCACGGCTAAAGCCATTTCAAGCATTTTTTCACTTTGGAATTCACCTATGATACACTGTATATATTATTTTTAACGAATTAATTGTTAAACGACGCAGATTAATTTAATCAAATTTACATGCGCATTTTAACCCACAACCTCCGTTTTTGTAGTCGAGATAAAAAAATTTTTTTTCGAACTTTCTTCCGTTTTTGTCGATTTTGAATCCCGAATGATAAATTTTACGGGATAAAACATTTAATACTTTTTGTAGACCTAATAGGATCTGGGATTTAAAATTTCGTAATATTTTGTAATTTCTAGCTATTTTTATAGTTTTTTTCATTGTTGACAACGAAGGAATAATTTTTATAGTAATATCGGCGATACCAAAGATTTATTAATATTAGATAACGATGAATATCAAATGAATCGAGCACGGTCAGTAACGCCAGTACTTATTATCGATATAATAGACTGTCTATAGTTAGTGATACGATATACAACATAATATACCACTAGTTCCGTTATGCTATTTGTTAAATATCCTACGTCACATTGTACACTACGTGTGTTGTATTATGATTTTAACTTCTAAAACAAAATTTGTAGCTACGCACTTCATTTTTTCTATTAATTAAACCCCCAACTCTGTAATATAATCATGTAAACCATTTTGTTATTATTATTATTATTATTTTAAGCTTCTTGTGACACTTTAGGAAACATTACTGTGTTAATATATAACCATCTGAACGCAATATGTTCACTCCGCTTCTCTACACAAGCATTGATTAAAAGAGAAGTATAATATTGCAATGAATTAAATTGTACTAAATTTCCACAATAAAAACAGCATTGGCAAAAAAAAACATTTGTACAGCGTCCTTTATGTGATTTTCGCCAAAATGGCGATATAAAAATCATCAAAATATTATTATTATTATTATCACGTATCAATTCATTATTCAATAGATATGAATACCTAATATCTGTGGACCCGGTATCGATATATCAGATATGCGGCGGTATCATAATATGCATTTCTGTTACCAACATATGTCCTAGTCTTTCAGTTTAGGTTTTAAAAAAGTTGGATATGGACTTTTTTTGAACGCTGATAAATTGTTAATTAATAATAATAATAATAGTTGGATGACTTGTATAGCGCCGTTTTTGTGAAAAATCATTTCAAGGGCGCTGTACAAATATTTCTTAACTAATTATGTACAGACAGATACAGAAAAACATACTTACCTGGCAGGTCGCTTCAGATGAACACAGTTTTAGAAAAAATTAATTACAGAGATGATAGTTTTACATGGTTATTTGTTTCTCCTTTTCTATTGATGTTACATTTATTAGATTATTGGTGGCACAAGAAGAGTTGGTATTTATTGAATTATTGGTATTAATTTTATGGACTGGAAAGCATTCATAAAATGAATTTTAGGACTCGAAAATATCTATAAAATTACCTTAAAAAGCGTAAGAAGCTTTTAATAATTAGTTGCAGATATGAATGTATTTTTGCAAGTTTGTACAATGCACCTACAATAGTAACGAGACACTGATATTCTACAATGTTTCCTTCAGTTAAAAGCAGTTAAATTTGAGTATAAAGTTCTCGAAGTTTTGTATGAAATTGATATGACGGTGGGTTAGAGCAGTGGGTATAATTCTAGGAATAACGCAAAAAGGTGAGGAACAGAAAAGCAATCTTAGGTAGTTACAAGTAATTTATTTTGATAGTCGTGGGGTTAGTCTTAAAACTAGAGTTAATCTTAATTAGACATAATAAATTCAATAAAACTAGATAGGCAATTACTTAAATCTACTTGTAAAGTCTTTGTACTTAAAATTAACTATTTACTTGGTTTAAATCTAAGTAAAAGATTGTGTTCTTAAAATTAGAGGTTCACTGGCTTAATTGTACGAAAAAGTTGTTTCTTAAAGTTAGAGATTCACTTGGCTGACAGGGTGGAGGAATTATCATTAGAGTCAGAGGCACTTCCCTTTTTGTGATGGCTGCCCAGGGTCCAGTGGCTGCTTTGTATGCAGCGTCCTCGCGTTCGCTCTAGGTATTCATATACCTCCGGATCGGGAGTTGGTACAACGCGCGATAATCAGAGGCCTCGGCGGTCTCCGATGTTGATCTCCGAAGGGCGAAGATCAGTTACTTCCTTCTGGGATGGAAGCGTAAAATTCCCTCGTCGTCAGAGGACCTGGGCGGCCTCTCCAAGGAGCGAGAATAGGAACCTTCCTGGGCGGAAGGTTTCACTTGGCTGTGTGTGTCCTGGGCGGACTACTGCAACCGACTCGTGCTTCCTCGGTGGAAGACTGCACCTGACTGTCATGCTAAAGCCCTCTGTTGGTTGTCTAGCTGTAGGTATTCTTTTATCACCCGCATTGTTCAGCGGGCCGTTCTGTCGGGCGGCTAAATTCCTTTGAGGTGTTTATTGCCGTCCCATAGAATCTCAAAGGAATTGCCGACTTTCCAAAATAGCAATTAAGATTATTTTATTTTACGATGTAGTAGTTTACAATTTTTCTAACAATAGGTTCGGCTAGCCCTTTGTGCTAAATTATTTTATGGCCGGTCTAGTCTGGGAATTTTTATTATTTCAAATGCACATTTTAGAAAAGTATTTCGGTGAATTCGGTCATTTATTTTAGGTATTACGAAAGGATATATCAAAATCCATACAATATCGATTACTGCCTATTTAACCGCTAATCCGACTGGCTCGTGTGACGTCACACCCAACAAGCCATAGATTTCGTGCGTTTTGGTGAGCTTTAAAAAATTGTAACTTTAACAATTATTTTAACCATGAAAACGAACTTAAAAAAAAAACAGAAAATTAATTTAGGATGTCAACATTAATAAAAAAAATAAAAGAAAATGGGCTGGAGTTCCTTATTCTGATAATTAATACGCTAGTATTGCATGTTGCCATAAAATGTCGGAAGCTGGATATATTTTCTTTTTCTATGGTAATTTCCTTTTTGACGTTTCCTTTGTCGACCTTTACCTCGCCTTCGCTAATAATTTATTGTTGCTCCGTTTTCTACATCAATATTGTATAAACTACACAATATTCGTTATAATTTCATATGGTTTAAGGTGTTTTCAATAACCATTTTTTTTACCGCAAAGTTTTTCAAATTCAATCACCTCTAATTTTATAGTGTAGTTTCTTCAACATACTGTAATTGCCCGCCGTGCATCGCCTTGTACTTAAGTATGTTCATGTTATATTGACTAGGTAAGACCTAAGCCTCTTACTTGCTGCTCGTCTTTCATTAGAATTTATCACTTAAATCGCTCCCGAGACGATCAATATTATTGTCAATATTACCGCTAATACTTCACCCAGGTGTACATTGATTACACCAGTATGTGAAGGTTGGCAATAAATGGAAATGTGAAATGACAGAGACCATTGAGTACTGTTTTCACTCATGGACGTCATATACCAGCGCATCGTTTCTACCTCTATCCAACTCGGTCACGCGTGTCGTCTTTCCTCACCATCTCAGTTAATAATCGCTTCGCGAGCAGTCAAAACTGTGTTAGTAAATATTTACATTTGGGACTCGGTAGAAACACTACTAATTTTTTTTAAAAGAAAAATACTCTAAGATTTATAAAAAATAGATAAAAAACATTTTCCAATGTGGAAATACAAATACACTTCGTTTTTGTTTTACTTCCTTTAAATAAAAACGCGTAAAAAGATTGAGGGAAAGTTGACGCCGCCATGTCCAATTTTTGCAATACGACATTAGACAATAGTTACATTTAAAGTGTCAACTGTAAATATTAAATATTTTAAATGGGTTGTCAGGTTCTTAGTTTGGGTTTTTTTAATAAAGAAAATACCCAAACTAAGAACCTTACAACCTATGTTTAAAAATCCATTTTCTGCAGTTAGCACTTCCGACAAATGTCATACCATATTGACAACATTAAAGATGCAGTCAATTATCCTTCAATGTTTACAACAAATCAAGTACATTGTTTTGTATTTCCGCATATGCAAATATTTTTTTTTTCTTTAAAAAAATTATTAGTTTTTAAACCGAGTCCCAGCTGGAAATATTAACCCATGTGTAAAATGAGCAAAATTTTCATTATAACATTTAGGAAGCTGTAAACTTTTACATCGCGCAGTGATAAGTTATTTTTCAACATGGATCGTACTTTCACGTATGTACTTAAGTTATTTTAATTCATTTGCTCATGTAATGTGATGTATTTTCTGTATTTTTTTAAAATATCAATGTGGACATATAATAAAATTAAAATGTTTTCTGAATATACTTAAGTAATACGTGAAGGATAAGGAATAGCTGGAGACGTTGATAGTTTCCACTGCACGAGATTTCCCCTGCAAGACACCGAGTTGAAGATAAGGCTGACCGAAATAAGGCTTAAAATGCGAAGATCCCTGAAAAATTTCATGGCTTTCACATTTTGTGCATTCAACTGAAATGAATTTGTGACTCATCCGGTTGCATCAAAATTATTAGAAGATATCATTCGTTGGCTCGACAAAGTACAGACACGCGTACAAGGCATTTGTAGATAATGATTGCAGCAAGTTCACGAATCATCAATACATTGTCAAAAGAGCTAGAGATCCTGAAAGGTTTACTAGAAAATATTACTTGTTTCCTAAAAAAAGGGAGATAACGACCTCATTTAAATTCGCAGAAGTTCAAGCTTCGTTTAATCACACTGCTGAAAGAGAACTATCGTAGAAAATTTTGTCGTGAGAATTGCAATGAAGATATTCTTAATGTAGTGATTGTTACGTCTGACCCTGTTAACAAGTTACATCATCTAATCATCATCTAATACTGATGGTGATGATGAAGATTGTCCATCTATTGAAGTAGACTTAAAAAAATACAATAAAACATCACTTGGCGTTTATTTTTGAATTGAAATGGAACTTGTAATAATGTACCTATTTAATTAAAATATGGTTACTATGTATTGACCGCCTTAAAACAAGAAATTCTCCTAGTTGGACAGTTGAGCATTTTTTAAATGTGTATATCCTGTACTAAATAAAATAAATAAATAAATATTCCGTATTTTTATGCATTAATACGAATAAACATATCCCATTTCAATTCCCGCGAATCCACCCTGCGAATTGATGCCAATTATTGGAATATTTGAAACCAGTGTGAGGCGCGACGAATGAGCTGGACAATTTGGAACAATTATTAAGCAATACTTGCACATTAATGACAATGTTAGAATATATCACGAATAGTGAAAAATGATTTTATACACTTTATTGTGCCCTTTTGACTGCTTATTTGGGAGTCTGGTCTGCGCTGTTTGGATGGTCTGGAAGAAGTATTGACGATTACTCGAAAGACTTTCAAACAACCATTCAATGATTTCGTATGCCCATATATCGTCCATTGTCTATTTCGATAATTTATTTTTGGTTAATTAATCTAAAAAATATACTTTTTTTACCCCACTTTATAAATATACATAAATATCTACATGTTTCAAAAGCGATTCGTATTCATATATTCCTGATGGTGAAAGCATCGCTTTCGATACATGAAGATATTTTTGTATATTTATAAAGTGGTGTGAACATAGTATATATTTTAATTATTTAATTAATAATGACGCCACAAAGTGAATACCAATCGTTTGAAGAATTTTTTTTGGGTTCAATTTAAGCGTATTTCCATTTTATTTTAATATTCATAATCATTGTTGTTTCAGTTTTAATTCTGACTAACCGAAATAAACATCCAAGAGATTGTTTTACTTCTAACCCTCACAGCCGCGCCATGGATCTCCCTACTCCCGGTGGGGTCACCGTCAAGAGGGAGCCAGGGACTCAACATGAAGACGGTCTTGTAATACCCTCTACGTATATAGAAATAGAAGTCCCGAATATCAAGGTTGAATACTTGGATTGTAAACCTGAAGAGGATCTCCCGACCTCGGATGTCGGTATCGTTAAGTCCGAACCGGAGGCAATCTCCGAAGAAAAGAATCCAACATCCCATTATGATGCAATTTTGCATTACGGGATTGGCAAGCGGGGGATAGAACACACTTCTGCGATCAAATGTGAATCCGGGACTCCAGCGGCAGAGGAAGACTCGCAAGAATGTGGCTCGTACTCTAAAATAGATTTTGGCTATCCTGATATTAAAAAGGAATCTATCGTTCATCTGGCAAGGATCGACCAAAGCGTTGGTAAGATATAAACATCTTTTAGTCCTCACCAGACACTAACAGGTACAGAAGCGGTGGCAGGATTTCTTCCCTGGTTGATGGGGCAACCCAACCCTCAGTCGTGAGTACGAAGTTCGCGTCTTGTATCGGACGCCCAAATAATTCAAATAAATGAAGATGGAATTTTTTTAAGCCATAATGCATATGGACAGTCGAAATTATAAACATATTTTGAAGGTGTTTAAATGCTTCTTTCGATCTGGAAGTTTGTCATGTTGCTTCACCAAACGTTGCAAACCACTCTAAGATACCTGTGGCAGAGCGTTTGTGACCCGAAGCATTGTTCGTGGTGTCGCGATTCCATGACTCCACTATACTGGCAGTACGCGGGCAAAGCCGGTTATAAACCCTATAATGGTTCCTCGCCTGCTTATACTCATAGGACCAATTCCCCAAAATTATGTCATCACTATCGATAATTATAGGGAATAAATTTCGCACTTGCTTAATCTCGATGAACAGTATCCTCAATATTTATATAAGCCCGTGGAACATGAGATAAGAAAACAGAAATGGGACAAAGGCATGGAAATGAATTTACCTCGTTACAGCTCCTTTGCTCTCGCGAATCTTCAATATAATCACTTCAATTGTTACCGGTATTCTGTTATAGTTTCCTTTTCTCTCCCGACCCTCCCGTGTATAAATTACTTAACTATCGCCTCCATTCGATCTGAGATTTTAATTGCAACTGAGTTTCGGCAGGTAGTTATCCCCAAGGGTAGAATTACGTGGGTAGGAATGGATTGATATTAAGGTTTACTATTCATCGCTACTAAACAAGTATCTACATGTTTCCCTCATCAGTATGGCGTACATAATACAAATATCATTGTTGGAATAGATGATAGTTTATTTTTCAACTTTACTTTTACTCTCCATGGATTTTAATATAATAACAGTTTTCAGTAATAAATTACCATTTCAAATATTTTTTCTTTTTTTTTTCAACAGATCTCATTCAAGAAAAGAAAACTACCCGAAGGAGTTCCATTTCCGCCACTATTGGGGGAGAATTTTCAAAACCATTTCCATGTCCCGACTGTAGTTATTCGTGTTCTCAAAAATCGATTTTAAACAAACACATGCTGAAGCACACTGGACACAAACCTTTCACATGTTCCCAATGCAACTTTTCTTTTGCCCGTAAAAATGATTTAAAGAGTCACATGTTAGGACACTCAGGAGAGAAACCTTTCTCATGTTTGCAATGTAATAGTTCATTTGCTCGTAAACACCATTTAAAGAGTCATATGCTACTACACTCGGGAGAGAAACCTTTCACATGTTCTCAATGCAATGTTTCATTTGCTCAAAAACAGCATTTAAAAGGTCATATGTTAGGACATTCGGGAGAGAAACCTTTCTCGTGTTCCCAATGCAAAATTTCATTTGCTCGTAAACAGAATTTAAAGAGTCATATGTTAGGACACTCAGGAGAGAAACCTTTCTCGTGCTTACAATGTAATTTTACTTGTTCTCGTAAAGACAATTTAAAGAGTCACATCTTAGGACACTCGGGAAAGAAACCTTTCTCATGTTTCGAATGCACGTATACATGCGCTAACAAACAACTTTTAAAGAGGCACTTGCTGAAGCACTCAGGAGAGAAACCTTTCTCATGTTCCCAATGCAACTATTCATTTGCACATAAACATCAATTAAAGATTCACATGTTAGTACATTCAGGGGAGAAACCTTTTTCATGCTTACAATGCAATTTTTCCTCTGCTCGTAAAGAAAATCTAAAGAGTCACATGTTAGGACACTCGGGAGAGAAACCTTTCTCATGTTCCGAATGCACATTTTCCTGTGTTCAAAAAAGACATTTAGATAGGCACCGTTTAAAGCACTCGGGAGAGAAGCCTTTCTCGTGTTCCCAATGTACTTTGGCATTTACCCGTAAACAGCATTTAAAGAGGCATATTATGATTAGACACGCCGGAGACAAAAGTTTTTAACGTTCCGGATGCAAATTTAAATATTGTTTTATTTTTCTTCTTGTATCCTTATTCGATCGACGTCTGTAGTATCAAAGATTTTTTTTAAAATTAGACTAGGATTAATATATACATTTGTTTATAAATTGCTTTGACTGTTCAGCTACGAGGATTTCTAGTTTTAGGGCAGTCAAATTAAATGTACAGAATGGAGTTGTAGATGCCAATGTGGGTTTCATTGATGTCAGTGGCTGAGCAAGCATCCTGTTTGTGTCCTATCAAGGCGTCGTGAGTTTAATTCCTCAGCTGGCTAAGCCTCCCGTTACAACACAAGCAAGATTTTCCGCTTTCTGTGATTTTAGTAGGAGATTTTCAAATACTGTAAGGTTATTCGTAACCCGGGTAGGTTTGTCTTTCTTTTAAAATATATATATATATATATATGTGTGTGTGTATATATTCCACCAAGGCATTCCGAACACGAGAATGGTTTCTCTCGATTGTATGTTCTAATATGTAGTAATAACAAATGAGCTTTCTGACTGCACCCGTAAGCGCATTCCGAGCATGTAGATGTAAGAGTTGTTTATTGTAACAACAACCTATGCCACTCACGATTTGTATCTGGGTGTAATAGAATAGTATTACCCTATCCTAGTATACGTATCATATTTAAACACTAAACTAGTTCATTTTACTAACACTTCTATCGACCCTAAAAATAAATCTGATTTAACGCTTCGTTTAAAGTTAGGATTAGAAAAATAATATTAGTAGTTGTTAGAATTTAAGAGAAAAATGAATTAATATTAAGGCTTTAACGTTTTGAGATTAAAATTAGTACCTAGTCGTATTTTATATTGTTAGCTTATCTATATTGCATAACATAATATGCATCCACTATTTAGTCTCTTAACAGATTAATAATTACAGAATCGAGTCAAGAAAATTAAACCGTGTGATTGAATATCGTGAAGGTTTATCTGATCAATTTGGAACGTATAATGATCGAATTTCGCACTATAAACTACTATCTCTGTCAGTCAGACGTAAACTTTCTGATGTATTCCTTTTATAATTAATTAATACACCAAACATTTTGTCACAAATCAACATTAATACACCAACAAGAAAATCAACAATTTTTTTATATTAAAGCCATATATAGGATTTTTCTCTCCTTTCCGTGGATATTAATAAATTACAATACTATACACTGCTCTGATAATGAAATAGACAAAAAAAAGGTTTTTCCATTAATATCAAACTGATAGTGTGATGATGCCCTTTATTAGGTACCAAAATAGTGTACCATCAGCACAGGAGTTAGTTTATACACCTGCTTTATAACATGTTTTCGACGTTTCACTTCTTTCTTATTATCATTTTTGCGTGATAATGTTTGTTGTTGTTTTATGTACTTATTGATTATTAATGCTATCAACCATGTATGTAAGTTTTGGGCAAATTGCCTGGTTTATGTAATAAAATTAATAAAAAAAATTACTGTTGATTTCTCTAAAATAAAATAAATTAGTATGGACGTTTATTTTCATTTTTACACCGCACAAGATCCCCAATTGCTCCCTGCTAACCGGAGTTAGTGACACTATGACATCTCCAATATTTATGATATATTGTAAGACTAAGGGGTACGTAGAATGGAAGGAAATGGGGACTGATCAGAAGGCCTGACTGTTCAGAAGGCCAAGTATATATCCTTTGCGTCAGCTAACGCAAGTTAAATCGGCCACAAAAAAAAACATTTGGACCGTTTTCATAAACGCAGCACCATCTCTTGCGTGTGTGTTACGGATGTGTCTCTTATAAGTCTTCTACACGACTGGTTTGTTCAATACTAAAAAAAAACATTGCCTTGACAGGTTCGACCAACTGGTCATCCATTTCCATAATCAAGCCTACCAACTTAAAAAGGACGACCGGACGATCGAACCTTTTTGGTCCAATTTAAATTCAGAATACCATCATAAAAAAATCTTGTTCTAGTGTAATTAAAGGATTTTTTTAAGCTTCAAGTTTTGGATGTTTTATTAAAATTATGGGAATGGGAAAAATATGCTAATAACTACGTGCAGAGTTGCTGCCGGAGTTACTCCGTTCGGAGGACCGTTTTTAGTGTTTTATATTTAAACATAGAATTTGCATCATAGGTTGATAGCGAATTTTCGTGGCAAGAAAGAAAATGGTCAAGAAAGTAATTTAATTAGTTCTTTTATCAAAGGAATGTTTGTGTCTTTGTGTGTTAGAATCTTTCGACGCCATGGCTTTTATAGTATCAGGCAAACCAGTTGTGTGGAAGGCCTATTAACTTAAACGCAAACTTAACTTGTTAGCGCGATACGGATTACAACGCAACGTTCTCTAACGCAAAAGATACAGACTTGACCCCCTGGATCTGTTTATTAAATACGGTAAAACTCATTAAAGCAAACAAGTATGGTATTCAATAAAAATTGCAATAACTTGCACAAATATCAACCAATAATGATTTTTTTTTAAATTATACAAGCAAAGAATTAAATTTTACGAATATTATAGTTCTAATTAAAAAAAAACTGCACATTTACAACTACAAAAAATATTTAAAGATACTAAAATATAAGATTATTTCACTTCACAATTGTGTTTTTAAAAATTAATCCGAATATTCACTTTCTATTCACAATCTTTTATTGCGATGTACAATAATGTTACTTCTGTCGTCACTGTCTTCATTTATGGGAACAAAGGTCTCGTCGTCCGTAGTGCCGCTGTCATTTGATACATTACGATCATCTGCAATAGAACCAATTTCCGACATGGTGAAAAACATCGATTCACTTTAAGTTGTATTTATTTTAACAGGATAAGCAATAAATACAGTTCTCAATACACGCGCCATCCACAATACACCACGCTCAAATTGAATACGTGCTCTCCCGAGGACGACAAAAAGCACACTAAAAATTGCAGTGCTATAGCGCTGCGTCGTAATTTACATAACTAAACAAACTTTACAACTCAGGCGGCACGAAATTTTCTCTTTGGAACTTGTTTATTCGATTTAGACAAGGTAGGCTTTGCCAGAATTTATTTTTGCAACTTTCGTTTTCCACACAATGGTTTCCTCACTCTCTTCTTTGCTTCTTTTGCGATAGGCGGGAGTCATTGAATGCACTATCTTCTTCAATGTTAGCATCAAGGTGGGGTACCTTTTCATCTCCAGAGACTAGTCTCAGAATTTGAACTTCTGCTGTCGCTCGATGAATTGCTGGAGCTGCTGCTGGTTGAAGATAAAGAGAAAAAAGGAAGTACCGCCTTAGATGGTCTTGTTTTTTCAGCAGGAAGCAGAAAATTTTGATCCGTATCAGAAGTGCCCGAGTCACCGTACCGTAACGTGCAAGAAAACATCGGGAACACGAGAACGGTTTCACGCCAGAGCGGGTAATCATGTCGCTTTAAAGTTGGCTTGGTGGAACAAGCAACAAATTCCGAACAAGAAAATGGTATTAAGCCAGAGTGCATCATCAAATGTTGTTTATTACTGACTTAGTGGAACATGCATAACTACATTCGGAAGGAGAGAATGGTTTCAAGTCAGAGTGTGTCATGATATGTCGCTTTAAATGTGACTTAGTGGAATACGCTAATGTACATTCGGAACAGGAGAATGGTTTTAAGTCAGAGTGCCTCATCATATGTTGCTTTAAATCTTGCTTAATAGAACCTGCATAACTACATTCGGAACAGGAGAACGATTTTAAGCCAGAGTGCCTCATTAAATGTTCCTTTAACTGTGACTTAGTGGAACAACCCAGACTACATTCGGAACAGGGGAATGGTTTTAAGCCGGAGTGCCTCATCATATGTTTCCTTAAATCTGTCTTAGTTGAACCTGCATAACTACACTTAGAACAGGAGAATGGTTTCAAGCCAGAGTGCGTCACGATATGTCGCTTTAAATGTGACTTACTGGAATATGCTAACGTGCATTCGGAACAGGAGAATGGTTTTAAGCCAGAGTGCGTCTTCATATGTTGCCTTAAAATTGACTTGGTGGAATATGGAAAACTACATTCCGGACAGGAGAATGGTTTTAAGCCAGAGTGCGTAGTCATATGTATCTTTAAATTTTGCTTTGTTGAACCTGCATATGTACATTCGGAACAGGAGAACGGTTTTAAGCCAGAGTGCGTTATCATATGTTTCCTAAAATCTGTCTTAGTTGAACCTGCAAAACTACATTCGGTACAGGAGAATGGTTTTAAGCCAGAGTGCCTCATCATATGTTGATTTAAATCTGACTTACTGAAACATGCATAACTACATACGGAACAGGAGAATGGTTTTAAGCCAGAATGCGTCATCATATGTTGCCTTAAATTTGACTTTGTTGAACCTCCATAGCGGCATTCGGAACAGGAGAACGGTTTTAAACCAGAGTGCGTCATCATATGTAGCTTTAAATAACACTTAATGGAACATTTAAAACTACATTCGGAACAGGAGAATGGTTTTAAACCAGAGTGCATTATTATATGTCGCTTTAAAATTGACTTAGTGGAAGATGCAAAACTACATTCAGAGCAGGAGAATGGTTTTATGCCAGAGTGCTTCATCATATGTTGCTTTAAACGTGATTTAGTTGAACAAGTATAGCTACACTCGGAACAGGAGAATGGTTTTAAGCCAGAGTGCATCATCATATGTCGCTCTAAACTTGACTTAGTGGAAGATGAAAAACTACATTCAGAGCAGGAGAATGGTTTTAAGCCAGAGTGCGACATCATATGTTGCTTCAAACGTGATTTAGTTGCACAAGTATAACTACATTCGGAACAAGGGAATGGTTTTAAGCCTGAGTGCGACATCATATGTTGCTTCAAACGTGATTTACTTGCACAAGTATACCTACATTCGGAACAGGGGAATGGTTTTAAGCCTGAGTGCGTCATCATATGTCGATTTAAAATTGACTTTGTGGGACAAGCTACACTGCAATGGGAACATGAGAACGGTATTTCTCCGGAGGGTTTCATCGAATGATGTTTAACAGAATCGGAACACGAAGAGTAAGCTTCGATCTCCGCTTTATGCATTTCTTCGTCGCGGCTGGTTGGATGAGATTCATTCAGAATTTCTTCAGCATCTTTAGCGAGGGCTGCAAAAAAATAAATAGACTGTAGTAAAAAAAAAATCCATAAAAAAATAATATTACAATTTTTTTTTAAATGTTTTTTAATTACATTTTTTTTAACGTGGTTCTATATTACAGATTTTATTCTTCGATTTTATACTTCCTTTCATCCTTCCACTACCAGTACCATGCCTCACTGTTATACATCAGCGTTGGTCTGAGCACTCCATTGTAGACTGCTGGCTTCGCTGCTTTGGATACTACAATCATCAAATTATTACTTAATGTTTCTTTTTCATGAATAACATTGTAGAAGATGATGATAGTGACAAAGAATTCCCCATCCAGTAACATGTATTCAGCGAAAGGCGAAAACATTTCGACCAGGGGTAAATAATAATATATTAGATATGCTTTCAGGTTTTCACGGCCAAATGTATTTTTTTGGCTACGGGAGGAGGAAGCGCAACCCGGAAAATTATCCCAAAACCTATTCAAGAAAAGAATACATTATGTTTATTTGGGACGATTCTGAATTTTTGATGCGATATCGTCGTCGAAAGATCTCGAAATTTGCAATGCAAGAAATTAAATATGATATTACAGTTACTGAAAGGCAAATAATATTTGTCCCTGTAATATCGTATTTAATAGGTAGTCATTTATTTTTTAAATGCTAACACGAATATGTTTGTAGGAACAATGCTGTCAGCGCCAATGACATATTCACCCATATAAGAATATTTTCTAGATACCAGTACGACGCAAACAAAAACCTGCGGCATATTTTGACAGTTTTTGTTTGTATTTCGCAAGAGATCAAATTTAACCGTCGGTGTGACCGGTCAAAAAAATGATGTGGCGTGTTTTTTCACATAATTTGGAATATTCTGCTTCCTCGACTGGCCACACTAATAACTATTACTTCAGCAAATGTATACTCACAACAGTGCGTGATCCTAAACAACAACTGTCAGAATATGCCGCGGGTTTTAGTTTGCGTCGTTCTGGAATTTGGAAAATATTCTTATATGGCTGAATATATTAATGGCACTGACAGCTCTATTTCCTAAAAAAATATTAACTGTAATTTCATATTGAATTTGAGGCATTGCAAATTTCAAGATCTTTCGACATGCATCGGGCCAAAATTCAGAATCGTCCCAAAGTGCCGCAACACGGCACAATATCCCAAATAAGTCTAAGATTATTTGGGATATTGTGCCGTGTTGCGGCACTTCCTCCTCCTGTTGCCAAAAAAGCTTTTGGTCGTGAAAACCTCAAAATATCTGTTATATTAATATTTACGCCTGTTCGAAATATTTTCGCTTTTCGCCGATTTCATATTATTGGATGAGGAATTCGTCGTCATAATCATCATCTTCTATAAAATCACGAAATAAATCGTAAGAAACATTGAAGCGAGCAATTCTGTCAATAGACGAGGAACTATTGGTTTTCGGGAAGTAAGAGCTAAAGTTGTGACAAGAAGTGACGTAAATCAGGCAGTTAATTTGATTAACAATGCATTTTGGAGAAATTTAACTTTAGAATTTAACTGCTGAATGATGGGCTTTCACCATGGCGATACTCTGGGAGGATTTTAATTTAAAAAATATTATTATTCAATTTCCCACGCACCTGCCGTCTGCTCAACGTGTTGAGAATACTCGAGGCATTCCTTCTTTATATCCTGTAGGTCTATATCCATATCTGTGTACGACATTCCCCCTTCGTCTGCTTCTCGAGTCCCTGGTTCCGCTTTGATGGTCACACTGTATGTGTCAGGGAGATCCATGGCACGACTTTTAGAACCTTCGAGTCAGGTAGATGGATACCAAGTTGTTGGAGTCAGCTCACAATGGCCTGAAACGAAACTAAGAAAATTATTTATTAATAAACCAACGCCCCAACGGGCTTTAACATATTAGAAATAGATTAGACACAACCTCTATACATTAATACTCTAATTTTATCGGCGGAGTACAAAATTTTTCAATTTCACTGGCATTCTTTCATATCTCGCTCTGAAACGGGGTCTATTACTGCGTAAACCGCATTTGTGAAGCCTCGGAGACCACATGTTTTTCAAAGCATTCGAATTTGTTCGACTTTTTTCATACGTTTCGCACTTTAATACATTTGCTTGGAATCCATAAAGTTACCCGATTTCGTTTTGCTCAAGCGACGACTACGAAAATATTACTTTAACATTGTAAAACAATATTATGAACACAATTCTTTTTTTCCTCCCTTTTTTTGCCAATGAGACTATGGCTTCTCCGATTTAGGTATGTTGTAAGATTGAAGGACAAAACTGCCCATGTAATCAAATATCATAGACGTCAAAATAATGGCAACATGCTACACTACCGCCTTTAGCCGCTCGGGCTTCCGGGACGTGTTGCTGTTGTAATAAATATTCAATTTTTTTGTAAACAATAAGGAACTCCCGTTAAAAAAAATTATTTAAAAAATATGTGTTCATAGAGAAGAGCTATCGCCGATTCTGAATATATATATTTTATTATACGTAGAATTTATAAATCGTTATTTAAAAGAAAAAAACCACCTCATCAAAACACCTTGTTACAATGGTGCCATTGCATTTGGAACATCTGACGTCACGTGCGCATCCCGTTTTTGGATTTTTAGTATGTATTTTTTTAGTTTTGGCGAAATTTTAACTTAATTTGAGTGACTTCAAGCTGGTGCTCAATAATTGTTGTTAAACATAAAAAAATATTATTAGGGAAATAAATTAGACTATTCATGAGCAAACATATTATCAATACGAATATTATATTAAAATTAATGCTCAACACTATTATTATTATTTTGGTTAAAGTTCCTAAAAAGGTACATAATTTTATTACCATGTTAAGTTTTGGTTTACTATGAATATAATATAAATTTATGTAGGGTAAAGCTAATCCTTGTTTTAATATTTGGCATAGATTTGGAGCGTTTTGGTGGGCTTTGAAATTTTTTTAACTATGAAAACTAACTTGAAATATGGTCGTATTTAAGTTGGAACGTCACCACTAATAAAATAAAAATTGAACTGGAGTTCCTTATTAGGACAGTGCGCGACCAGCTAGGTTTAAACCATAATACCACCTTTTGAAATTTCGATTTCTATAGTTTAATTAGAATATATTTGAGAGAAAATCTATTAAAATTTATTAAAAACTAATTCGTACAACTCGGGCTGCTAGAGGACGCTTCTGTAGCACGTTGCCATCAAATGTGAAGAGCTGGAGGTATTGTCATTTGAAGAGTATTTGCCTACTTACGGTGCAGTTCAATCACCTCTGCGAACGTATTACCGACTACATGCAATCTAGATACAACGAATATCTAAAAGACTCCTGAGAGTCAGTTATGACAAGTATCATCCAAATAACTGCATTAGCAACTCAGTCTAAGCACATGCTACTTGCTTTATTCAGATTCATACTCTTCTGTTATTCTGAATATCGGATTGGCCCGACTCAAGTATTTGATTCACTTGGTTGAATGTTACATGTTTAAGTTAATGGTGGAAGGAGACGGGGGTGCCCGAAGAAGACATGCTCGACCAAGTGAAACAAATACTTGAGTCGGGGCATCTCGAGGAGTATGCGCCGAAAGAGAATTCTTTGACGGTTCATCCTACCTCCATACTCTTGCGGTGAAACTGAAATATCGACAGATAAATGGTGCCTGTAAAACGCAAATTCTCTGGCGGTTTCAGCTTTTGATTGATTGAAATGTAATCAGCCATCGAGCATATGGCGTCATGCTGTCATGCTTGACGCATGCGCAGTGATCACAAATGAAACGCCCAACCGGGACGAACATTTTTATTTTTGACAGCATAAAAGAGAACGACCGAATAACAAAGCATTCAAAATGGCGCCGGATGCTGACATCCGACGGTATCGAATGCCATGCGATTAAATACACTTGTATAAGCATGTGATCACACATTTATCGGAACTGTGAATTTATTTAATATAACGGGCTAAACAAGAAACAGATATTGACTAATTTTCTACCTTGAATTATGAAAATTCTTCCTAAGATCAAATTACATGTCACCCAAAAGTATTCATAATCTGCCCTTTCCGTAAAGTCATAGAAAAATATTTATAGAGACGATTAAGTTTTTGTGTTAGAAATTCCACGTAGGTACTATTTTATATTTATTTTTAAATTATTAATTATTTTTATTGTGATTGATAAGACGGCGGTAAGTGTGATATAGCCTTTACTAATCACCTAAAATAAATGACCGAATTCACAAGAAATACTTTTCTAAAATGTGCATTTTAAATAATAGGAATTCCCAGACTGGACCGGCCATAAAATAATTTAGCACAAAGGCTACCCGAACCTATTGTTAGAAAAAATGTAACTACTACATCGTAAAATAAAATAATCTTAATTGCTATTTTGGAAAGTTCGCAATTCCTTTCAGATTTTATGGGACGGCAATAAACACCTCAAAGGAATTGAGCCGCCGACGGAACAGCCCGCTGAACAATGCGGGTGATAAAATAATACCTACAGGTAGACAGTGAGGTGCAGTCTTCCACCGAGGAAGCACGAATCACGTGCAGTCTTCCACCGAGGATGCACGAGTCGGGAGCAGTCTTCCACCGAGGAAGCACGAGTCGGTTGCACTAGTCCGCCCAGGACAGACGAGTCGGTTGTAGTAGTCCGCCCAGGACACACAGCCAAGTGAAACCTTCCGCCCAGGAAGATTCCTATTCTCGCTCCTTGGAGAGGCCGCCCAGGTCCTCTGACGACGAGGGAATTTTGCGCTTCCATCCCAGAAGGAAGTATCTGATCTTCGCCCTTCGGAGATCAACATCGGAGACCGCCCAGGCCTCTGATTATCGCCGCGTTGCACCTACTCCCGATCCGGAGGTACATGAATACCTAGTGCGAACGCGAGGACTCCACATACAAAGCAGCCACTGGACCCTGGACAGCCATCACCAAAAAGGGAAGTGCCTCTGACTCTAATGATAATTCCTCCACCCTGTCAGCCAAGTGAATCTCTAACTTTAAACAACAACTTTTTCATACAAATAAGCCAGTGAACCTCTAATTTTAAGAATACAACTTTTTGTGTAGATTTAAGGAAGTAATTAGTTAATTTTAAGTACAAAGACTTTACAAGTAGATTTAAGTAATTGCCTATCTAATTTTATTGAATTAATTATGTCTAATTAAGATTAACTCTAGTTTTAAGACTAACCCCACGAATATCAAATTAAATTACTTGTAACTACCTAAGATCGCATTTCAGTTCCTCCCTTTTTGCGTTATTCCTAGAATAATACCAACTGCCCAATTCACCGTCATATCAGGGTTGGGGCTACAAAATTGAAATTCGTCATATTTTTGTAACATTTTGAATCACACAGGCATGTGACATGATATCTTTTCATTGTGAAATTAAATAAACAAAGTATGGGAGATTTGGTATTTCGCAATAAATATTATTTCACGGATAGCTATTATTTTTTCCAATATTATGAGTACCTAATGAGAAACGAATTGTGTCAAAATATTATAAATTTCGGTAGGTTTTCTATGAATATCGGTAGATCGATAGATTTTAGGTAAAATGGCATCACTAATTTGGAGTTCGTATTTGGAACGTTGGCCGATCGTCCAGTTTCTCGATTTATTGTCACTATACGATCGGCAACGTCCCAACTTGTGTAAATTTTATAACAATATTGATACTGCTATAAGGTCACAACAAGTGCGCAATACTAGAATGGGATCCTTCTCTAGTGTATCAGCCGGCAAATAACAGAACATCATTTCGACAAAGGAGTTTTTCTTGTAAAGCTCCTTTGTTATATAATAAGCTCAGTGACAACATTAAAACTATGGATACGCTAAATTTATTTAAAAAAGTGATCAAAAAATCTATGTTAGCTGAGAGTGGTGATTTCGCTTTATCCATGTTATCCCTTATGTTGTAATCAATGTTGAAACATTATATACGCTCGATATTATCATTATTATCTACTTATTATTACTTTCTTACTACTATTTACTTCTTATACTTTCTGATTACTACTTATTAATTTTTACTTATAATAATATTTGTTTACCTACATTTTATTATTTACTTAATACTATATACATAATTTTATTTTTTATCTAATTATTTTTATTTACTTATTATTAAATACCTATTAATATTTACATAATATTTAATGTGTATTATTATATGCTTATTAATATTTACTTATTATTATTATTTACCTATTATTATTATTTCACAACTATAATCTAAATTTTAATTTTTATTGTATATCTACTACTAATATTTACTATTATTTACTTATTAATATTTACTATCATTTACTTGTTAATATCTACTACTCTTTATTCGTGTATTATTATTTGCTTATTAGTAAAACTTCGAACCGAGTTTGCATTGGGACGTTGGCCGATTGTGTAGTCGAGGCATAAAATTTGTACCAAAAACTACGTTAAAACACTCATTTGTCTATTTCCCATTCTATGCTTTAAAATAAAAGGTGGTTCAATGCAAAAAATATAATTTTATTTGATATAATTTATGATTCCAAGTTAATTTAGTATTGACTAGATTTTACTGAAACATTTATGTCAGGTTGACGGCCAATTACGAAGGTCATTGGCAAATGATTAGTATTGTATTATTCAAAGTGATCTTGTAATTGTAGGCCCTCTTAGATCTTAATGAAATTGTAGGCCCGATTACACCCTTGTACACTCGAGATGTAGATTTGTACAGTCCTCCTCAATCATCCTGAAGTAGCTTTGCGGCATTGGAGTGAGTCTTCTTGCCAGTATTAGACAGCACCGCCCAACTATAAAATATCTGACTGTACTGATAATCAAAATGTTAATTGTGTAAAGCCTAATTTCGGCGTAAATAAATAAATAAACTGTTGTCCCGACTGTATTTGTGATGAATCTTCACGGCATGCTATTGCCTGGGATAAGTTGACATTCGATTCAGATCCACCTTGGGTTTTAGAGAGCATTAGGATTGAGTTCCAGCTTGGTTGTTAGATAGCATTAGGATTCAGATTAAGCTTGTTTGTTAGACAGCATTAGGATTCTGATCCAGCTTGGTTGTAAGACAGCATTAGGAATCAGATCCAGATTTGTTGTTAGATAGCATTAGGATTCAGATCCAGTTTGGTTGTTAGACAGCATTAGGATTCAGATCCAGCATGGTTGTTTGACAGCATTAGGATTCAGATCCAGCGTGGTTGTTAGATAGCATTAGCATTCAGATACAAGTTGCTTGTTAGACAGCATTAGGATTCAGATCCAGCTTGATTGTTAGAGTGTCCATTGTGGTGCAGTAGAAAGGTAAGTGTTCAACTCCAACATTTTCTTAATGCGAAGAGAAGACTTCCAGATGGTCCTACAGCAGGTCCCTGATCTTTTTTTATTTTTTAAATGAATACCGCACAAGAGTCCCAACTGCTCCCAACCGTCTGGAGCCTGTGAGACTATGGCATCCTCAATTTTGGAATGTTGTGAGGCTGAAGGTATTAGGTAGGGGGAAGGAGAAGGGGAAGAGGAAGGTGGAGAAAATACCTGGCTATTCAGATCTGGTCACCAAACATGGCTAAATGCCATTTCAAGTAACGTTTTAAATCTGAAAGGTGGTCTTTCACCAGGGCGATACTGAGAGTATCTTGTACTCTGGAACGTGCCGCAAATTTAATGACTCGAGTATTTGATTCTCTCGGTTGAATGTTACATGTTTAAGCTAAGGGTAGAAGAAGACGGGTGTGCCCGACGAAGACATGCTCGACCAAGTGAAACAAATACTCGAGTCGGGTCATATCGAGGAGTAATTATATGTTCCGAAAGAGAATTATTTGGCGGTTCATCTTACCTGCCTACTCCTGCGGGGAAAATGAGATATTGACAGATAAAAGGTGTCCGTAAAATGCAGATTTTCTGGCGGTTTCAGCTTTTGATCGATACGTAATCAGCAGACGAGCATATGGTGACATGCTGTCACGCATGCCCAGTGACCACAATTAAATGAAACTCCGATCCCAGACGAAAATCTAAATTTTGGACAGCATAACAGAGAACGGCCGAATCACAAAGCATTCAAAATGGCGCCGGATGCTGACATCCGACGATATCGAATGCCCTGCGATGAAAAACACTTGTATAAGAATGTGATCATGATGATCAATTTGGTATCACACATTTATCGGAACTTTGAATTTATTTAATATAACAGGCTAAACAAGAAACAGATTTTGATTAATTTCCTACCTTAAATCATGAAGATTCTTCCTAAGATCAAATCACTTGTCAGCCACAAGCCACAGGGTATCCATATACTGCCCCACACTTCCATTTCCATAAAGTCATAGAAAGATAATTGTAAAGATGATCAACTTTTTGGCGTTAGAAAAATTCACGTAGGTACTATTTTAGATAATAAAAACAATGATAATTTGTACAAAGCTGTAGGAGAAAAAGTTACCATACCGCGCCAGTGTCATTTCACCACTACAAACATTATTTCTAAAAGCAGTAATGTAATTAGCTGTCAAATATTAGTATTACTTTAGTGTGAGGAGAGTGCACCATACAGAATTAATGAACTTAAAACTTATCCTACATATTATAGGATTATCACATTGCATTCAAATATTTATATGAGAAATAATAACTATTCCCTAATAGTTCTTTCATCAGAAGACAATCTACGGTGTTTTTTATGACTTTCAAGTATTAATAAAAAAGTCCCAAAATGTGCACT